>QJOA01000168.1:0-112969 GCA_004155915.1 Monosporascus sp. CRB-9-2 | reverse complement strand
GACAAAAAACGTTTTCGTTAAAATATAAAAATTATAATATTTTAATTAAATAACGGAAAACGGTAAACTAATTAATACGTAAATTAATACGCTTATTCGTTATTAATTTAATTTTATAATATTAATTATATTATATTTATATTTATTAAATTAAACTTTTTTAAAAACTTTTATAAATTTTATATTATAAAGCCCGATAAAGTTATTATTATTTACGTAATAAAAATTTAATACCCGAAATTAAATTAAATATTCTTAATTTTTTTTATAATAAAAAAAAAATAAAATTTAAGTTACCCTAATTTTTTATTATTTTTATAACTTTTTTAATATTCGTTTTTTAATAACGGATAACGAAAAAAAGTTCTTAAATAATTTTATTAAACTTTAACCTTTTAATATTTAAACTTAAAAAAAATTATTTCCGCGGGTAACGAATAAATTTAAATTACGTTTCCGGTTTTATAAATTCCGGTAAGTTAATTATTTATTTTATTAACGTATTAATTTTTATATTAATTTATTTTTTTTAACTTAATTCGAAACATAAATTTCGTTACTTTAATTACTTCCCAAAAATACGGTTATATTTTTAACTTACGGTTACCGGAATATTAAAAAAAGTAATTTTTTTCGGTTATAATACCCATAAGCTTCGTAAATTTTAATCGCTTTATTTTCCCGGCCCGGCCTAACTTTGGAATAATACGGTAACGCGATAATTTAAAAAAATTATTTTTTGTTCGGCTTTTAGGCGAAAAATAAAGTTGGCGATAACTTTAATATATATTCCTAAAGTTTTTCCGATTATCTTTAAAACGTTTATAAATAATTTTTTCCCAAACGTATATTCGTTTAGTTTATAAAATATAATAAATTAAGTAATTTGGCTAAATTAAAATATTTATAATTAATTTTATTTAGTTTATAAAGTAAAATAATTAATACGTAAATTAATACGTAAATTAATACGCAAATTAATACGTTTTTATAACAATTTTGCATTTAAAGTAAATACGATTTTTAATTTTTTATATTTTAACGTTATCATGATTTTTACCCAATGGGTACCCGTGGGTGGTTAGCTCGTGGGTGGGTAGTCGTGGGTATTTTTGAACAATTGCCAAGACCACCCACGGGTAGGTACCCACCGTCGTGGGTAGTCCGTGGGTACCCAATGGGTACCCACTGCAAACCCTAGCTAAGCTTCATTCTTGGTGGCCTTCGTTCTTCACTACAAAAAAGAAAACCAGAATACTCGAGGCCGGCCTACTTCTTGATCGTGTAATAGGGGGACGCTGATTGACCACTATCCTGCCATCATTCACCGATCACGTAAGTGCACCCTTCTTTCCCTATCCAGACCTCGTGGACGCGGCGGGCGTCAACATCAATTCGGTCACCAACCGAATAAGTGGTCTTCGTAGGCTTTTCATCCTCGGGGTACGTGATTGTCAACTCGCCATTGATAATTAGGTGTGTCGTCAAGCCGCTGTGGGAATGCGGTCTGTAATGGGCATTGCTGTTGTTATTGCTGCGTCAGCCTCGCATCGTCAAGTTAAATCGAAGTGACTTGTGGCGCAAGCTCCGAGTCACGCGACGAGGTCACACGGTACATAGTAAGAATGAACGGGCGCGATGTGATGAGAGGGACGTACGGGCCATCGGTCCAAGTGAAGACGTGGGAGAATCCCCACGAGCGCACCTGGGCTTCGTAGTCGTCGCGCGACTTCGCCGACATGACAACGCATCGAGTGTTGCAAAACGTTTTTTATGTGGAAGGGCTGAGCCTCAATTCCGCAATTAAGCTTCCCCACGTGTTGGTCTGGGGTTGGATTTCCGTTGCGTTGATAAGAAATCCGCCGTTCGAGGCTGTGTATATCTTAATGAACGGCTACTTGTGCGAGCTCCGATTATGACGTCGTCTCTCCGCCTGCCGTCTCATCTTGGAGCACCCTTAATAATAACGAGTCCCATTGTAGTAGTATTTCACTATGGGGACTCCGAGGACCGCTTAATGACCACCGGTACATTCGCTCAGCCATTTGCACATGCAATTAAAGGAATGGAACCGGAATGCTTGGACTCGATTTATTATTAGAAACTACAGTACTCCCTGCTGATATGGATACCGGGTTGAAGCTCCACTGGTGGTTAGAAGTCCCCTTCTCATCCAAACAACATCTATTGACACCCGGCTACAATTCAAGAGAACCTTAGAAGTTGTCAGGTCTTTTCGTTCCATATCCCGACGGATGTCAATCTACGATAAACTGCTTTGGTAAATATCTCTTGATTGGCTGGTCTGGGGAACAGATGGCAAGCGTTAATACAATATTCTCTATTTCATAGCCACTGACTCAGCCTCGGAGCTGAAGTGAATCCTACATAGGCGATGTCACGGTAGCAGCAACCACTGCTGACATTCATGGGACCCTGCCGTTCATTATCTGTTTGACGTTCCGACCGTTCTATAATAGTTGTTATAAAGTTCGTGTCTCTAAAGACTGTTTTACGCTGTAGTCTGAATGCTCGACTAGACTCTCGGTATTTGCTTCGCGCTTACCTATAGGGCTGGGAAGGGCGCTTGTCTCCTAAACGGGCCATGGCCTAGGTCCTCTTGAGAGCTGAGCAAGCACAATGGGTTGCAGCCCTGCAGTTACTTTACTCTACTTTATCTAGCGTCAACACAGGCCCCCAACCAGAGCCTTCATCGGTCTGGCCAATGCCACATTCCCAGGCGTGAGGGCCAACTGGGGTCACTACCGGGATGTACCAAGAGCGCTTGGCAGCATGAGGCTGTCAAGCTATTGCACGGGATCCAAGTGGACCTCAATCGTGGTGGACTGCGCTTCGAGGGCTTGCTTACTTACATTTCAGATATTACCTACATACAGTGCAGCATCAAACGGCAGAGGCTAACATTGTCTCCCACTCCTTTCCTCCTAGACCCAATCCCATCGGCTTTTCGACATATTTTTGTCTCGGGCGCCTATACTGTTATGTGGTCCATTATTCGCTGTAATTTCTTTAGCTAATGACGCCGAAGATGCTGTGACGGACCTTTATCTTTGAAGCTTTCTGACCCGATGCTTGCTTGTCAGCAACTCCCTGCCTCTCATTCTCTAGGGCACCGTTACGACAACGCGATTTCCGGCAAATGAGTTTTACCATGTGTTACGCAGTAAGTCTACCCGAGAAATTCTCACAGCGTTGTGTATACGATTTAGTTACTATACCCCATCACAGTTTTTGCATTTGCTCTTGGTTGGGTACTGATAGCGCCCGCCTATCGCATAGATGAGGCGACGAGAAACGAAACAAAATGCACGCGCGACGACCATGCGGCGCCGCCTTACCCTCAACCCTGCTAATACTGGCAACTCATTTCGAGCCCTTAAGAGGGCGATTGACTTAGCCTCGTTCATAGCACCGACCCCGATACATCTTCACGGCGACGAAACCACGGAGGGGGAGAATATCTACCTGAGCACCGCTATTCATAAGCATCTTAAAAGACTATACGACTCCCTGCGACAGGGTGAACCCACCTTGTCCCGAGCGAAATTCCAAGACTTCCTTGAGGCCATACAAGGAGAAGTCGCCCCGAAATTGTCCGAGGAAAGGTACAAGTTCCAGAAGTTCCTCGAGGTCTGGTGGCTCCATTTCGGTCTCGACGCAGAGAAACCCGTTCGTTTCCATGAGAAAGACTTAACCAAGCCCCTCAGCAACTACTTCATTAGCAGCAGCCATAACACCTACCTCTCCGGCAGCCAGATATCTGGTAGGAGCTCCGCTGAAGCTTATCGCCGTGTGCTACGCAAAAGCTGCAGGTGTATCGAGATAGACGTATGGGACGGAGACTCTCCAAGTGCACCCGACGACCGATCCGGATCCCACTCTCGGTCAAAATCTGGGCTTAAACGTGACCACTCCCGTGGCCCCTCCGGGGGGAGCTTGCATACGGCCGCTGCCCATTTCAAGGAGACAGTCGAGGACAAGGTTGAGCAGGCGAGACAGATGTTAGGCGTGGAGAAGACTCATAGCCACAGCCCAAGATGCAGTAAACCCGAGCTGGCGGCACCAGAGTCCGGCTTGGCGACGGGACAGGCGCTGGACCCGTCTGCCCTTGCCGACAACATTCAAAGCGACCGTTCGTCAAACAGGTCGAGGTCGCTACCCCGGGGTGAGCCAATCGTGATGCATGGGTACACCTTCACTCATCCGGTGGGCTTCCGCGAAGTGTGCAGAGCGGTCCGCGAGGCGGCTTTCGAGACAAGCTGCCTTCCCTTAATCGTCAGTTTAGAGGTGCATGCAGACCAAGAGCAACAGGAGGTCATGGTCCAGATCATGAAACAGGAATGGGGTAACTTGCTGGTCGATAAACCCAGTGAACAATGCCCTCCCGGCCGAATGCCAAGGTTGGAAGAACTCCTTAACAAGATACTCGTCAAGGTAAAAAGGGCATACCCGAAGGCTGAAAGCGGAGGGACATCATCCACCCTGTCACCCTATTCCCTTGTCGTTGATGACGATGCGACTGGGTCCGATGAGGACAGACTTGGCTCATCAAACCCCAAGAAACCCAAAGTGCCTATATGCGAGAGTCTCGGCGCTCTCGCTATCCATACCCACAGTGAACACTTTGAGACCTTCGAATCTCCGGCTGCGAGAATACCATCGCATATCTTCTCCATAAGTGAGAGTAAGTTGTTAGAGCTCCACGAGACGAAAAACAAGGAGATGTTCGACCACAACCGCCACTTCTTCATGAGGGCATACCCAAATGGCTACCGTTTCGATTCGTCAAACCTTGACCCTTCCCTATTTTGGCGCAAAGGGGTACAGATGGTCGCTTTGAACTGGCAATCTTGTGACGAGGCGATGATGCTTAACGAAGGGATGTTTTCTGGCGAGCATGGCTGGGTGCTCAAACCCCCGGGCTACCGCAGTGAAGACGCTTCAACCTCCCAGGCAGACGCTATCCCCCGTCGCACTCTCCTGCTGTCGATCAGAGTACTGGCGGGCCAGCATCTCCCGCTTCCCGAGTCTGTTAGCGACAAGCCGAAGAACTTCAGGCCGTTTGTCAAGTGCGAGCTACATGTTGAGAAGCCAGAAGAGCGGTCGGGAGCTTTCATCGAGGGAGGCGGCCGCGTGCGTGAGGGCGAATACAAGCAGAAGACGGTGGCCAGTAAGACCGACCACCCGGATTTTGGTACCATCACCTCCGGGCCCAGCAACAATCTTCTCGAGTTTCGGGACATTCCGGTGGTGGAACAGCTCAGCTTCGTCAGGTAAGGGATCTTCCTTCATCGAATTTTCTTGTTCCTCGTTCCATGTTCTCAGAGGTCGTATCAATATTGTTCGGCTGGTTGCTACCCCGAGGGTCCAAATGCTCGGGCTCATCAGGGCCCAACCGACCAATCAGCCACGTGCCGTGAACTGTCAAGACGGGAGCAGTTTCGTTGGCATGCGCATCGGGCCGTCGACCAACGGGAAGAGATATTTTCCGTTATATCATATAATTCTTCCCGGGAAGCATGGTCCTAGAGTCGACATGTTCTTTTCTGACCTCTCGCGTTCTACCGGTTCTCCGTCCGCCGTTGCTTGCACGCATGCGGTGCAACGAGGGGGGAGAGGCTGAGACCCACAGTTTCTTTGCAGTAGAATTCTTCTCCCATGCAACCCTTACTAACGAAAATCATTGTATGTAGATTCAAAATCGAAGACGATGCGCCGCGTTTAAGGTCCATCAACCGCGACCCATTCGCTGGCTGGGCGTGTATCCGTCTGGACCGTCTAATGACGGGATATCGCTTTATCAAGCTTTTCGATGCTAAAGGCAACGAAACAAAAGGGCGTCTCCTAGTCTCTATTGTTAAGCAACTGCGGTAAATTGTCCATCGTCAAGGCTTACCACACAGGCTTAAACAATATCGGGGAACGACACGAGGCTTTTCGGTTATGTCGCATGTTGCTATCCTCTACCACAACAGCTTTGACATGCCGGGACCTTTCATGTGGCCAACCGGTGGCGACAGCCATTTCTCGACCTGTCAATGGCCCGTTTCACCCATCATTCCGATTATCCTTGTTTATTTCCCGCCAATTCGTCTTCACCGTTTATCCCCGTCATCGTGAATAGGCTTTTATCACATTTTGTTCATTATATACGACAGAGAAGCAGGAATCGCGAAGATTGCACCCGGGTTTACTATTTGCTGTGCAGAGGCGATTGCTTATTTCGGGGGGGCACCGGAGGAAAGTGCGTTTGACACAGGGAGACTGCATCTCGGATGGTGGAAAGAATTGGACATGACACTCCCGGGTCTGCCGCGGACCCAGACTCCCGGGTCATATTGGTGTGTCCGACTTCGGGAAGTCTTTCACCGACCTGCTTGGTTCACGGGACCAATATCCGGCGACAGACTGTCCCGGTGGGGTTGGGTTTTTGCATCGCGTTCATTGAGCCGTGCGTGTTTCTGGAGAGGATCGGTTACTTTGATTTTTGGATACCCGGAAGGGGGAAAAGCAGACCCCCTTTCCACGTATGAAGATTTATGGCGGTGATGGTGATGGTTTACACCTGCAAGTATTACATAGGTACATACAACGTGATCTAGCGTGAACCTACCCTACGTGCCTATATACATGGATGCATGCGTACATGTGCACATGTATCTATGTTACCGGGGCCTGCCTATGAGGTGACACCCGAGAGTGGACTCGTGAAGCCAGTCGGGATATGGTAGACGGGCCAACTGAATGATGGGAAATTCCTCCCGCGCTAAACGGGCGAGGAACGGAGATGCTTTCCCTTCGCTCTCCATACCCCATACCGTCCTGACGCCAACTCTCAGCGTCCGCCAGGGGCCGCGCACGTGTCAGCTTACCCACTTATCTGCACAACCTATATATCTTTCTTACCTGGTGCTACTGCTATCCATGGGCGAACGAACTGGTCCTCCAATGTGTAGAAACGTGGAAACGAGAAGGAAGCTCGCTGTTGTGGTCCGTCGGACGAAATGGATTCCGCGGGATCGGGGCACCCGTCTTAAATAGATGGTATGCGTACGTGACGCAAGATGGCGCTTTCAGTCATGGCCATGGATGCCGCGGTTTGATGGGCGATTGTTTGTATTTTTAAATAGGCATACCTAGGCGCTGGACGGGCAACTTGATCACTCGAGGTGGCTTATGAGATGATGGGTGGTTGAAAGGTACGAAAGAGGTCGTCGATCTAGCTTTTTCGCCGTGGTGTATGCTGTATCCGCTAGAGGGCCCCAAGACGTCAGTACCGAGTAAAAGTTGGTGGTGCTGACGTCTTGTGGCCACTGAGAAGATAATTAGATAAGTAGTCATAGCCGCTTCGGACGTTCTGAACGACATCCTTCGTCGGTAGTACCTAGCTTGAGGTAGATAAGGGCAATCTTTATCGATATACTATGCATAAGATACGTAACTAAATGGGAGAAGGTAGTAAGAAGGCATGAGGGCCTGCCCATCTACCTGGGCATCTGGAGGGACGCCCCAGGGTCGATGTCTGATTACCATCCGAGAGCTGTTATCCATACCGACGGGACGTCAACCCGCGAGCGCGGGAACTATTGTAAAGGGGGCGGGTGAGAGAAGGAGGGAGACAGACGCCTCCGTCTGTAACCCGCCGGGTCCAGAACTACAGAGATAGGCTGCCATTGAAGACGTGTACGGTAGCTACTTGGTAGCCAGGTTGGGTCCTCCACGTGACACTGCCGTCGAACGAATGACCGGCGAAAACCCCCTTCTCGAGGCACGTGGCATGAGGCGTCTCTCGTACGGCGAGGCGAGCACGCGGACTATTGTCAGTTCGAGTCGGAACACGAGTTCTCACTAAATACGCTACGGTTCTTCGCTCGAATGGAACGCGGTCCCCATCTTCCTTCCGTCGACCTGCCAGGGCATGCGTGTGCGTATATACGTAGGTAGTGTAAGTTAGGCTGGCAGAATATACGCCTTTCTTAGGGTAGGTATCCATGTGTATGGATAGTGGCATTGCATGTCATGTCATGTCATGGCATGGCATGGCACGAGCATGTCGCCGGTGCTGCCGGTCGGAAGCCACGTAACCAGGCCGCCCCGGCTCAGGTAACGAGCGACGCTTTGTACGAATATCTTGGGGCTTGACGTGAGGCTAGGCCAGTCAAACCGTATTGCTAGGATAGGGAGTTCAAACCACTATGTCGTGCTCCGTAGCTACTATGACGGCGGACATGCCTGCAGTCCTTACAGGCATAGGGATATCGGCAGAGGACAAGCCATAGCGCTCTGCTCAGCCCTGTGTCTTTTAACGTACGTACTTTTGGGTATGTAAGCACTAGTGCCGGCCGCGCTGGACGTCGGCATGTGAGACCGACCGATGAGGAATGAAGTCATAGCTGCCCTTGTAGCATCGGACGCATGCATATATGGTTCGCCTGAATCAGGTAATCCGACACACCCGCGCCGAACGTCGGAGCGCATGCCAGCGAGCACGTTTCTTTTTGCTGCAACACGACAAGGACCAGGAAGCAAGGTGGCCATGGCTAATGAATTAGACACACGATGGCTGCATTTTCTCAGCTATATGCCTAATGGGGCGAGTCTCACTGGGGCGGTGTAAGGAGGCTCGGCAATCATATCATAGCGTATGATGGTAGACGTAGGTAGCAGGACGCTTCGCAATACGGGACCACCGCTACTCAGCCCTATCTATCCCTCGCTCCGCCTGTCCCGGCCCTGCGGCCATTGAAAAGTGCGACGGATGATGTATCAGTCTTCATCGCACTCAGGGGCTGTTATAGACAAGGTCCCTTTGGTTAGCTGAACGATCCGGTTATCTGTAATGGGGATTGAATGTGGAATGGTGGTTGAGCATCGAACGGACCATGTACACGAACTGGCGACCTGCTCAAGGTAGGTTTGTAGGTTGTCCGGGCCTATAGATCTTGAAACCCTGGCCCGGAAGAAGAACTGCAGACACGTACGGGATAATGATGATGCCCTTCCATTTGAATGATGAGGTCTGGTAATCCAGACAGCCAGAGACCCTTCCTGCATAGAATCATCGACCGCCTCCTGTCGTGAAACCGTGCTCAGCTGCTTGACGTCCAGATTGGGAAGTTGTAAATGGTAGGGCTTAGCGTCCAATGGAGAAAACCTAGAAACCCAGCCTACACTGAAATCATCAAGGGCTACAACGCGGGGGAAGTTACATGGTTGCGATGTTTCATGCGAGCCGTTACCAACTTTTGGTCGCCTTTGTCTGCATTATGTTACCGTCACATCGCAAGGAGTTCGGACATCAAGAAGTTGGCCAGTGTCAGATCGTGAATAGATGACAGAAAGCCTGACGAGACTGTGGCAAGGCTGATGGGGATATCCATGAGGATAATCCTAGTAGCAGAAGCGGCTCGGGAACTCCCTTGCATGCCTAGATACGGTAGCATCGGCAGATCGATGACTAAGTCCGTGAACGGGACGTTTCTTTATTTGATCATCATTATCAATGCCGTTCCAGGCGACAAACGGTGGAGGGCTAGCCCGGGGATTTCCGTTTGAATGAGCGCCCACTACCGTCCTTCGACGCCCGACATGAGGGATTACCCTGTATGGGCGAACTGGCGGAATCTGATTCGTCCGGGTTATTCGGTACGGTAAATCGCAGGCCTATATGTCCGGTGATGAAGTGCCGACGGCCCAATCGGACTACTTTTAAGCGGTACTACCCGGCACTGTGCCTCTTTCGGCGCGTGATCGAAAACATTTCGTCAGTGAAGTCCGTGGCGCCGTGTTTGCCGCAAGTCCATGCCACCAACATAAGAGTACAGGGCCCAGGGGGGCTCGCCGAGGAGCGGCCCGGCCGCATGCGAGGCGTGGCACGGCACCTGTCAAACTTGACAGTAAGCTCCCCGCCCGTTGTCTCTTGTCCAGGCTGCTGCTAGTGAAAGTCGAAAGGAAAAAATTAAGGGATGATGATGATTTTGATCGGCGTGCCGTCGCCGTTGTTGGAATCGTCGTCTCGAGGCTAGCACGACGACTCCTGGGACATTCTACATAAAGGCTCAGAGTGACCAGAGTGTTGATATAGGGCTGCAGGCCGCAAAGACAAGCCGCACATTATTGGCCATCTGTTTATGCATCCATGAGGTCTAGCCCAGCTTGGGTATTGTGTGACCTATCACATTCCCAGCACCAATCGACGGGTCGACGGAGATCACCCCGGCGTTCCATCGATCTGATCGACGATGCATGGATGCAAGATTTGAAACTGTTGACGGGTAAAAAAACAATGGTACTCTACCCAAGTCTTGGTGTCGAATCATCATCGTCCGTTTGTGAGTCGAGGCCATAACGTTCCATCCCTTGGCAGGCGGTAGACACAATCTTTCAGTGTCCTAAATGAACTAAAAGCTTCACAGGCGATTCTGATACTAAAACAAAATATATAAAAAGTCGGAAAAAAGCTATATAGATAAAAGGAAGAATAAAACGCAGCCTGTAACTTCCCGTATACGCCTATCCGTTGTAATTAATGAGTTATTGTTAAAGGAATCGTTGGACGGTTATCTGAAAGTGCGCAAAGTTTTGTGTCAACCACCTGCTTGGATTTCGTTGGGCAGTCTAGGCAGCCTAGGCAGTATTCAACCAGTTGCAAATCGAACGATGTCTCCCACTCTCCACAAACAAGACCTGTCATTTCCTACATATCATAATGCCGGGGGGGGTAGTCGCACTGGGAGAGTATGTACAGAAGCTCATCGGCTTCCGGATAAGTTCCTTTTATTCGACGGTCTGGCCGCCACTTCCACTTCTGCTTCGACCATGATCCCGGTATACGGTACTAGGAAGCCGATAACAATGCGCGGGTCGAATGTTGGCTACTCCCCTCAAACTGCCGAGCTGGTGATCGGCCTATCTCTTAGCGGGACCGGTGAGTACGTACGTCTTACGTTCCGCCAGTTCCGTTCGCTTTCCGACAAGAGGTCCACAAGAGAAAAAGCAATCCGAGAGAAGAAGAAAAGGGAAGTCTTATCTATCGTTAGAGGGGTAGGCTTCGAGTAAGTGCAACTAGCTGGTTACCTAGCTAGCCAATAAAGCGGTGAGTGAGTGAGTGTGTGAGTGACGATGCTTTTCCGACGTTACCTAAGTAGTAGTGAAATGGCAACGGACGTCACTTCCGGGAAACCACAGACCGTGCTCCAGTTGATATCTACTTTGCTGCCATACAAGCCTTACCTTTGTGCGTATGGGGGTACTCCTCGGGGGGCTGATGGATGGCATAATGAGTGGAGCGGGTAGGAGTGGGCCTGCAAGCTGCAAGGGTGTCTACTTAGTATCTTGCGAAATAAAAACATCCATGTCAGGTATCAGCTAGTGCAAGTAACTGGCCACCTGAAAGAAAATCTGGGCATCTAACATGTGGCGAGATACAGCACGAGGATGTTAGACTTACCGATCATACGTTGTACAGACCCGGTGACCCGGATACTACTGCAAGCTTCAGAGATGGCCGATTCGAGATACGGTACATCATGTACACATATACGAATTTGTAAATAGCGCGAAATAGATAGTAGGATACCATCGCCATATCGAAGGAGGCTTGCAACAAGGGCCTCCGTACCTAAAATATGTATATGGTAGAGAGGCAGGGAGATAGATATCTACATGTCTGTTTTTCTGCAGCGGGCCGATTCCACGAAGCATTTCATCGGATCGTGTATTGCAAGGAAAAACTTTTTGTCCCGAGCGGTATTTGAAACATGAATGTTTCTAGGCGAAATGCAGTCCTACCGAGTCTATCCAAACTGACAGACGTATTGCAACGCAAGAAGCTTGGACATGCCAAGGGGGAAAGGCGACTCTGCTGTCGCATTCCGCCTAAGGGAGTTGAAAAATCGGGAAAAAAAAAAAAAAAAAAAAAAAAAAAAAAAAAAAAAAGCAAGCAACTATACCGGACAGGGTTGGCGGCTAAGTCGAGCCGTCGGTTCATATGAATGACAAGGCGCGGCCATGTTTCGTGGTAGGCTAAGGTAGGCACACAGAAAGCTAGCAGTCCTCAGTATGGCAGGTTGACATTCGTAATTGAAATAGCTAAGTCACTGCTTATTGCGCTACTGGCGCCATCGTCATGGAATTCTAGACTTAACAGGGGGGATGCCCTAAATCCCATTCAGTCTGGCAAACTTCATGCATCCCCGCGAATACTCTTGCGCTGTGATCACGATATTTTCAGCGATCAGGGCCCCCTTTTCGACAGACGCAAATCATACACAGCATAGATATAGTACATTTCCCGTCTGTCTTAGCTACCTACCCTTGCCTTGGACATTCAAGACAATAGCGTACGACAGATCCCCACACACTTATACAATTAATCACACATGATCGACCTATCGACTCGAATCCCAACGAAGGAGCTCTTCTTTTGCCGGACTCGAGCTAATAACATAGTGTCGGAACACACAATTTAGTTCCCATTCGAGCCCACAGTGCCAGGCCAGCCCCTGTCGACCCCGAGACTACCGAACTGATCTGACGGCGATACTACTGAGAGTTCGTCGCTGTCCTCTACAAGGGGTTCCACTTCGACCTAACTGCGAGAAAATAAAGAATAACTCCTCGCAGACTACTAGCAGGTACGGTAGGTCATTAGGATCCAGCTGCCTCAAGGTTGGGAGACCCAGGTCGCGCGCGGCGGCCCCGGAAGACAATGAAGATCTGACGAACAGGGTGGTCCTAGCCGCTGCTGCCAGCCTTCCGAGGACATCGTCACCGTGCCTGCCTGCCCTTCGTTCCCTGCTTCAGACGGATAATCACAGATGTCTCTTCACTTGCAGGACCGGAAGGCCCTCAACGCTCATGATAATCAGACTAGTGGTTCCTGTATGAACTAGCTCCGGCACTTGCTCCCTGCTTGTGTTGTCTCGTGGTCCGGAAGAGTATATATAAAGAAGAACGGGTCTTCCCTCCCGAGATGAGATATATCTTATCAACTCACACTACACGCTCGAACCAGGCCACAGACGCCACAGTCTTCCATTCTGTCATCCCATCGCCTACCGAACCTATCTAACTAAAGCCCCTTTTCGCAATAAAGTTGACGTCCTCAGTCTCCTACAATGGCGCCTTCGACACTGTCTTCTTCGCTTGCGACCTCGTGCAACAACGAGGCAAGCCAGACCTCGAATCACAGTTGCCCCCTAGTTAATAACTCCTCAGTACGGACATCTGGTCTGCCAACGAAGAGCTTGGATGCTAACTATCGTTCGTAGGCTCCCGGAAAGCGCTGCCCGACTTGTCTGGCGAACGGAACGACGACCTGGGTCTACAGCGGACGTCACTGCCATGTCTGCAACACCTACGTCGGCTAGACATAGAGTCCAAGCGGGTGAGCGTTCGGTTCCCGCTTGCGCCGTTCTATAATGGCTTACGTCATCGGGACAACAGACTCCGAGGGGTTTCCGGCCCCGGTTTTTGGACCGTATCCTGGACGTCTTTTAGTTTCCAAATCTCACGGCCTTGTTTGTCAATGGCAACCCGGGCTCTTCGAACCTGGTCCGGTGTTATGGGGCGTATCCAACAAAACGTAGATCATCTTGGAGGGAAGCTTGGCGAGAATTGGCGTTTCTACAAGGGTCGCTAGACGGGGTTACTCGGTAGCGGATACGGCATTTGGAAACCCAGGAGTCCTGCTTGCATGGTTGAAGAGTGTATGACCTCATATGTCTTCTCCATCCTCTCCCTTTAGGTGATGGTTGTAAGGTTCGTTTCAGGGGCCGCGGCATATTGAAGTAGACAAAAAGAGCCATCGTATGGTCTCAATCAAAGCAAGATATTGTCGAACACGTTCCGGAATTTCAGTTTCACGTGGAGATTTTTATTCTCGTGACTGCAGTCCCTTCGGGTCTGGTCCCGGGTAACAAGATTGCGGAGCGAGTAGGGGACCTAACCTTAAGCCTATATATATCGAACTATACATATCGGACCACCCCACGGCCACTTCCGGTAGCCATTTCTCATATCTACAGCTATTTCCCACGTACATGTAGAGGTATCACTACCTTCTAATCCGTAGCTTGGGCCTTTCGAGGGTTAGCCAGAAATTATTGCTTCGGTCGTAAAGGCTTCAGTGTGTGATGTCAGTGTCTCATAGCGTGTCGCGAAACAGAACTTCCCGAATACGGTAATACTAACCGGCACCCCAGCAGCATGGAAGACAACCCGATTGGCGCCGGCGAGTTATCCTCGTCGTAGAGCCCCTAGGTTCTCGAACGCTTAGCTAATGACGGAAGTGTTCATCGGCGACAGGGGAACGCAGCAGTCCAGGGACGGAAAATTGGACGGCCCAGTAATTTTCCATTTTCCTCGGAAACATATCTGCCGGCTGCGCTCGTCAGTCAGGGGGATTTCCATGAAACGAGGATATCGTCTCAAGATCGATCTTGGGCGTAAATAAGCAGGTATTCGACGCCCAATGAGACCGGACACCCCAGAAGGTAATCTTTGCGAATCTGCTTTCTTTGGGGGCCGGCGGTGCCGAAAGTGATTTGCACTTTTCTCAACGAACCCATGCATTCCATGGATGAACAACGCCACATATAATTATGGTCAAAATTCAACATTCGAAAAAGAAAAAGGAAAAAAGAATCTAGTATTAAAAAGAGACTTACGCCAAGATATAAAGGAAATAATTATTTTCCATTTAACGAAGCTATTTCTTTTGATACTCAATTGTAAACATGGTAATATATAATTCCGTTACGTTCTCATGCTCAATCAGTTTTCGGCACCACCGGGGGGTGGCCAATGATAATGGAATATGGTATCCATTGTATTAAAGACCATGTAGCCTAGCCCCCGGGATACAGTGCATATGTAGGGCTGGGCTCTCCCGAGCCGACGCACGGTGACGTTGCTGAGGATCCCGGCTAGTGCCCGTATGCAGTGTAGGCTCCAAGTATCTGGGCAGCTCCCGCTGTTACCGAGAGACAAGGCTCCCCAAGGATGCGCACCGCCACGGTATTGGAGTTTCACGCTAACGTTATTTCTTCCGCGAGCTGAGCCTGCAGTGGAAGCTACCCGTGACTTCGGAATTAGGAACCCGATTAGTAACAAGCCCCGCTCGCTCGTGGCGTTGGCAGGATTGCCGGCCAGCCCGGCCACGCCGGAAAGCGGGATGCAAGGACCTATTCACTGTTTGTTTGGATTTAAAGTGTATGGTATCGGGGAGTAAGGACCTGTCTCAAACCCGGAGCCAAGACCCATTCATCGTCCATCGCCCGCGCTTGCGTGCCGTAGAAAAAAAAGGCCAAGATGGTAGCAGATAATTACGATCAATTACGCAAAAAAGCTACAAGCCCCAGTACCCTTCGCCTGCGGGTCTTCGCCATAATGACCGACAAACAGGCAGACAGGCAGACAGAGTTTCACCCCAGCGAAGCATATGTTGAGCTTCAATAAAGTCGGTGTTTCGGACATTTCTACAGTACGTGGGGCAGCCAGATACAGGACCCGCCGATCCAGTGCCATGGGCATGGTAATGGATGCGCGTCTGCCACACGCGCGTAGCGCGCGTGGGGGGGACCCTGAGTACATACAATGACCATAAGCATGTCTAATAAGCGCGGGACGCATTAAGAGCCCCGCCACGGCCCATGTGATAATCTGAAGTACTAGGCAGAGGCTAGGGGCACCATATGTACGTATTGTAATTATCATTTGATCGCCAGGTACTAGCGGCGCTGGTTGGTATCATGTAGGCCAAGCCGGCCAAACTTCAAGGAGGATCCGTTAAAAGAAATTTGAGCGAACTGAGGTCCATTCCGACGGCCTCAGGGAACATGTCCGGGGATACGTCATCAGGGTTCAGAGGTCGGTTTCCGGGCAGGTCGTGGACAACATAATTGACACAACCCCCACACTGCTTTGGAGCAACTTATTCCGCTGCAACTGTCTGCAAAGATTGTAGAAAATCAACCAAGACGCTTAAAAAGAAGTTATTGATCTCAAGGATTGCTTATTTATTGACATATTAAGTAATGCACATTCTGAAGTCGGCGGATATAAAATGGCTTATCTATTGATATCATTTTGCTGATGTTTAAGGGGTAAGAGTAAGGTGCGACAATTATGATTTTGCCCACGACCTACCATGTCTACCAAGAAGGACGGTTCCTTTCGCTTTCGCGGTGTTCACATGAAGCCGTGCGGCGTTATACCGTATGTTGAATGACGGCCATGAGGATGTATCTCTCTAGGTCCTATTCATCTCTATCTGCCTGTCTTTTTCCATCTTTGTACTTCTCTACCTGTCTTACCCATCTATGCCCCTTGTCCCGAGGAAACGCCACCCGAAACAGGCTGCTGAGTAAGAAAGGCCAGCGCCGCGAATGGGGGCGACACGGATTACGACCTGCTCAGTTCGTACCCATCACTGTCGTTTCATAGATAGGGGCCCCCACGCACGGTCCCGTCATTATATGCATATATGTGCCTAGCGAAGCCACAATCCCGCTAACCCCGCCGAGGGGGGAAGATCAGCACGACGCTATCTCGCCTACAAAGCCGTGTTTCAGGAAGAAAAGGGGGGGGTCACCGGAGCTGCGGTAAGCGCGGGTACTATGGTATCAGGCAAAAGTTTTAGCACACTGCCAGGTACCAGTGGGCCGCGCTAGCTAGCCACGCCACCCAAATTAGGTGTAGCTTTTACATGGGTCAACAGCAGGTACACGCGCGAAGTTGCAGTCCTTTTTGCAACCCCTTATCCAAGGGAGATTATTACTAAGTGCGTCTCCTAGCTAGAATACGTAACACTGTGCTAAAACTTACCCAGAACACCATAATAAGTTCGCTTAGTTGTTGGGGAGAAATGTCCAGCGGGCGCTACTGTTGAAGATGACGGCGTCAGCGCAGAGCACGCGGGCTCAAAGCCCCCCCAACAGGACAAATGCTCGTTGGTAGCATTCTGACCGCTGAGATCGACAGGACCACCACCGCGGCTTCGTGTTGGAGAACGCAGCAGGTGGAACCCATAGCAAAGAGAAGGGAAAAAGAAAGAAAAAAAGCCCGGGTGCGTCATTGGCCCGGGAGACGAGAGCAGAAGATTCGTATCATGCGGGAGAGATGTGGACTACTTTAAAACAAACGGCAGGCTAGTAGTCCTCCTGTGCTCCAGACCCACTCCGTGTGCCCTACAAAGTATCTGTGGGATATTCTCCTTTCCGAAGGATCCATTGGTGATATACTCCTACGTAGCTCAAGTCTGTGATAGACTCCGTAACTTCGTGAATGGTAGATAGGCTGGTAGAGCTGGAGGGGCGGGCGGCGATGGACCCCCGGAGCTCATGGCCTGATGTCATTGGCCTGATGCAATTTCTGGCTTGAAGTTCCGGGATGAACTCCCTATACGTGTTGCCCCTTTCCTCTCGGAAGCCCCTGACGCGAAGTCTAAGTCCATGCAATACTTGACGACCATCCCTCTGCGCGCAAGTACGGCGGGACGATACGGGGATTCCAGAAAATGAAGCAGTCCTTTATTCCTCCAGATTATTGGCACCCACCAGCCAGGGATCCTAGGGACGTGATAGTAAGGGGGCACAGGCTGAGTGATTCACTTCAATTAAAAACTCGCAGCAGTTCCTCGCCGCGACCGTTGCTACGTTCCTGGGGTAGGTAGGTACAAAAGATAAAGAAAACACTCTCTACACCCCTGACCCGTTAAACCATGTTCCCAGAAACCGAACAAAATTGTAACCCGACACATCCTATAACAGATAACCTGCCCAGACTACTTAACTAAGTTTCTATTCAACCGTCGAACTCGACAATCCTCTCGGTCGTGGAGCCGGAGCTGGCTGCCCTCGACCTCCCCGCCTGCGCGTCGTCGACGTCCAGGAGTGACCGGCTGGACCCTTCCTGTCCCTTGGCCGCTCCGGCCTCGGCATCCGCCCCGTCCAGGAGGTCTCTGTCGGTGGAGCGGACGCTCCGGCGCTCGGGATCGCCGCCGTATCCGCCGGCCGTCCGTCCCTGACCTTCGTCTTCTTCCTCTTCCTCTTCGTCCTTCTGCCCTGGAAGGGCGTTCTTCTCCAGTTCGCGCTGCGCCTCTTCCATTCGCCGTCTGACCTCCGCTGCAACACGCGAAGCATCAGTGACTATGTTATCCAAGACGCCGCGCAGACCACGGCCGGCACCTCCAGCACCGGGCTGCGGTACCGGAAGAGGCGCAGCCGTGGAGCGGCCGAGACTCATGCTCGAGAATGTCGTTAGTGCGGATGCGTGGCTAGTTGCACTAGGCAGGCCGTCGATGATGTGCAACGACGCCGGAAATGATGATTCGAAGAACTGCTCAAGCAGCTCATCAGCAAGCACCACCATGCGGAATGTAGGTAGTGTTATATGTAACGGGTTTGAGGGATCTAGCGCAATGTTGGCCTTCTCTGATTGCGCCTTGGAAGCGCGTCTTGTGTCGTTTTCAGCAGTAGGCTTCCCCATGGCAGGAGGTATGGACGGGCTGTCTAGAGTTGCCTTGGGGCTCGTGGGGCTACCCGTCGGACCTTCGAAAGCGAGGAGGTCGTCCTCATCCTCATCATCACCGATGGCGAATGCACCTGCATCCGCCGCGTGGTTCACACCTGTGGGACGATTCTGACCAGAGTCTACCTCCCTTGGTGGTGTGCCAAGGTGGTTCGGGTGATCCGGATCGGCATACTCGAAGCACCGCCTGATAAATGCGCTCACGCTACCGAGGAAACGCTCATTAACCGTACCGCCGATAGATGGACTTGCGGCGCCATTATCAGACTCCGCCATGCCATTGTTACTGGTCTGGTTAGAGTTCGAGTTGCCGAGTGATCCCTCTAGACCACGACGGGAGAGGAACAGAAGCGCTTCAGACATTCGCAGGATGCCTTCGCGGCCTACTTTCCCGTCTCCATCGTCATCATAAAGTTCAAAGAAGTAAGTAATGGTACCCATGATGTCCCGTTTGCCTTTGATATGTGCTAACCCGGTTACGACGTTTTGTAGAGTCAGCGTCGAGCTTGAGTCTACGTCCCACCGACGGAACATCCTTTGCATAAACTCGTGATCAGCAGGCTCCGGACCGCTACCCCATGGCGAAAGTGGGTTGACATCCGTTCGTCTAAAGCTCCCAAAGTATGAGTTGTTCGTTCTATCCGCGGACCGATCTTGGTGGGATGAAGGCGGCGAGTCCGATATGGCCCATTTAGACATGCTGGCAAGAAACTCCCGGAAGGCGTCATAGTCCATCAGGCTCGTGCTGGGTCCAAGGCCGACCCGACCCTTCTCCACGCCGTGATCGGAGCGTTCCGAGAACGCCTCGGACGCTCTGCTTCTACGCGCTTTGGCTCTGCGCAGTTGTTCTTCCTGTATGATGCGATCCCGCTGCTGCCGCTCATACAACTTTCCATAGAACCTATCATAGATAGCGCTGAGCTCGTCGGGGCTTAACAACTTGCTGTCTGGCCCAAGGTTCCGGATGGCAGTACGTTTCGCGAAGTTCTCAATATTATTAAGAACGGCATCTTTGTTCTTCAACCGTAAATCCTGAATACTGCTATGGGTAATGCCAGAGAACTCCTTGAAAGCAACGACCATAAGTTCTTGAAACTTGTTGATCGCCCGCAGCTTAGGGTTCTCCGACTTCGGGTGTGCGGACTCATCGAGACGGGAGAAATATGATTTCAGCACCGATATAAATGCGCCGTCGTCTGCCGCGTCTAGTAACTCTTCGCCATTGATTCGCAAAATCGCCAGGCCAACTTGGAAGAGGACCTTTGGCCCCTCAACGAAGAAGACGTCCAAGACGCGAAAAGCGAACACCAGCGGCATCGAGTTAATGTATAGAGACAAAAACCATGGAAGGGAAACCACCGAGAGTTGTACATCGCTTTTGACGAGATGTTCCCAGAGAATGGGCATCGTCTTCTCCACCAGCGATTCGAAGACTTTCTGATCGAGGAGGGTGCCATACATGGTACTCGAGTAGTACCCAGGGACTAGCCTGTCGCACAGCGCCGAGAGCAAAAAGAACGCCTGGGCCTCGGACATGTAGATCAACAAAGCGGCAACCACGATATTCATGGCCTGGCAATAGCCAACGTCTGGGTTAACCCAGCTATAAGCCGTCAAAACCCGTCGAAGGCGCCCTATTCCGTCTTCGCTCTGGAAGCCGGGATACTCGGGGAGACTCCGATTAAGGTCTTTCTCTATCTCATCGATTGCCAAGGACTCCTTCCCAGAGTTTTTTGCTAAAGTATCAGTGTAGAGCGTCGGGTTCTCAAGTCTGAGAAATAGAGATCCGGACGTCAACTCCCATATTTCCCCTCGTAAACGATTTGGTAGACCGACACGAATCAGCTTGTGGAATGTCGGTTGGCGGATGAGGGTGGCATTGCGGCCGTTGTCGCGAAGATACTCGGCCCATAGGCGCATCTTGGCTCTGTCCCTGAGTTTCTTGGGGTCGCCCGGATATCTAAACACCATGCCCAGGCCAGCGTCCGGAGGATCTGCATTCTTTTGGTCTTCGGGCCGTAGAAGATATTCCGAGTAGCACTCGGCCACGACCTTTTTCAACCTTCCCACACTGCCCACTGCACTTCGCAAACCCCGTTTAAGGCCATCGCAGAATCGTTCGCAAGCGGGGCGGCTCCCAGCGAGCTGTATGGTGATCCTCTGCTCTCTAAAATCTTTCTTGTCCTTTAATGCCTCTTTATCTTTTGCCATCTCCTGAGTTATGCCGTTCCATGTCGTTATCGCAAGGGCGAACTACATAGATGCATTCTAGGTCAGCTTGTTTTCGCAGCGGTGGACGTACAGGGGCAATACTGACTTGGAAGCTTTGACTATTCAGACGTTCGACCCTCCGGATCGCACACAGGGGAAAGGTGAATCCATTCCCACTAGGGCCAGCGCCATGAGTCTGGCCAGTAAACGCAGATGAGGCAGCTGTGCTGGCGGTGCTGGCAAAGCTAGAGGGTACGGTGGTGAAACACAAGTAGGCTTCGGACAGGTGAAGCCTGCCGGAATAATGCCAGCCCCTATCGCGGTCTTTATCTCCGTGGGTGACATTAGAGGGGGGAATAGTCAACTCGGCGGGGATCT
Organism: Monosporascus sp. CRB-9-2; assembly: GCA_004155915.1. Classification (NCBI taxonomy): domain Eukaryota; kingdom Fungi; phylum Ascomycota; class Sordariomycetes; order Xylariales; genus Monosporascus; species Monosporascus sp. CRB-9-2. The sequence continues at coordinate 91,828 of QJOA01000168.1, read as the reverse complement.
CGTAGAGCGGCGTCTGGGAGCTGGGTAGGCGGAATTGGTTTTGGAATAAAGAAGCCTTGGAGGGGTTCTTGTCCGAGTTGGTTAAGTTCAGCCCTTGCATAGGGTCAATCAACTGCTGGGCAGCTGATTGAGCCTTCTGCACGAAGCTGGAGAAGTTGTTAAACATGGTCGGAGGCTTTGGCGAATCCAGCCCATGGGTGAAATCCTCAATTCATATCGGGTGGGCAAGCGAACTGGTACCGACACTTATCTCGGATTCGTAGAGTCTCGATTCGATATACACGGTGGTGTTCTTCCTCTTCCTCTTGGCTTAGGCAGTTACAAGACAGCGCCTAGGAGCCCCGAAACAACGGCAATGTGCTTCTGCTTTGGACTTTCACCCTGACGTGGACGAATGAGAAAGAGACAGTGTTGTTGTATAGAGAAGGTGGTGCTGATTCGTTGCTCGCAAGGTGAGACAGACTGATGAGTGGTGGTAAGGCTGCCAACGTCTGGCGCTATTCTGCTATCTTAGATTCTTAGGCAAGGTGCCTTAATGGTGCAGTTGGCTGCGTGGGCGAGACCTGCCCCTAAATGTTCTACTATTGTAAAACTGAACTGAGACGCATCTATTAGGTTGGTAAGTGCACTAGCATTGTGGATCCCGCAGCAGCATCAGCATCAGCAGCAGCAGCAGCAGCAGCAGCAACTTTATCTGGAGCCGACGGCTGTCTCAGCCACTGAATGGGTTTATCTCCTCTTGCGTCGGAGCCACAAGTCGTCTATTGCAACTTGCCATTAGCATCTACCTTATATATGCATACATATATATAAAATATGATTCGATAGCCGTTCAAGTAAACAAGATCTCTGGTTTTTCGTTTATTTTCCTCGAACAGCTTTGTGGCTGCCGGCTGAGTTCTTTTTTGTTTCCTTGGAAGATCTCGTCATTTAACTTGGGTTCCTTGTGGCTGAGCTTTTGTTGCCCTCAGCAATGCAATAGTAGGTGATCTATGCTCTCCCCTCATAGGCTCTCGGGCCATCCCACTTCATCCTGTAAATTCAACTTCCCTCAATTAACCTACAACATTTTTACCACTCATGTCTGCCCATGTCTCCGTGGCGGAGGTCATTCAACGATGAAGTGTTCCCAGCCTTCCCGCCAGTGAAGTCAGTCAGTCATTTGATTGGCATGTTTGATATCTCGCGTCAAGCGTTACTACTTCTCTCCACAACCATTAGACCTTAGTTTGACATCAGTCAGTCAAATGATTAGAGAAAAGGCCATCCAAGGGCACCTCCAAGAGCACATTCACTCGAAAAGAGGAACACCCGAAACTCCGCTTTATTCCGGGCGTGCCAAGGATCCTAGCTTTTAGCTGAACCTAGAGGGACACAAAGACTGCGGCAAGTCAAGCACGCTTCGTTCCGTCCGGAGGGATCACGAATGGAAATCGGAGCCTTGGCTGGACGTTTCGGCCAGGACAGGGGAATGTGATACCGGGAGTCCTAGGGCCCTTGGGGCGGGGCGGTGCTCGTGTGAAACACGATCCGAGTTACCTTTCCAGCCCTCTCACCTGATTAGATGGTCAGCTGGATGATCTACTCAGCTGCGCTCTACCGACTATGGAAATCCGATCTAAATGGTCTAAGGAGCGATACTACGATACCACTTTACCCATACCGACGGATGCATACAACTTTGCGCTACACGCAGGTACTCCAGGCCTCGCCCGGTGTAAGCACACTAGGCGCGGATATATAGCTTTGTACGACCAAGGTACGGAGTATACTGCTTGCTAGTAGTAAATTCTGGAAGACGAGGTCATATCACATGTGGCATTCCAGAATTGGTAGGTCTGTCTTATTGATGGTTTGCGTTGTCTTTCCCCGCGCTGCTGTGGGTGTTAGGCGGGACTGGATGTTCTGCAGGATACAAACGTCATCGCCCCATCTGACCGACAATCGATAAGGCTGGGGGCATCGCCTAGTCAACTTAGGAGAATCGATGAGAATTGAGATGGCACCCACTCGCCCAACGCGGCCGCATTTTTTTTCTTTCACCTTGGACAATCCCGAATGCAGATTGCACCGCTAGAAATGAGACCTCATGAGATGGTGTGGTAAGAGCAAATGATCAGATCCCAGCTTCCTCTCATCGACCTCTAGCTAGTAAGCAGCTGCAAGTCTTCTTTCTCACCGTCTTATACGCCGCTCCCAGCTCCTCACCCTATATACTACTACTATACGCACATCTTCGAGCTGTATATCATTTGGCGTCATCCGAATCTCTTGGGCCCTACTTTAGTCCCCCGATAAGCACTAATCGACCCACTTCCCTTTGCCTCAAGACGGGGTGGCTTGCCCAGATTCCCAACTCACCTGCGCCCTATATTGAGGGCCAGAACCCTCGTACCTGGGCTGAGACAGCAGCAAAGCCTGGGCCGATATCGCCAACTGCAACAGGGCCGTTGGATTCATGAACCTCGCCGGCCATACTTTGCGCCTATCCGCGCTCTGCAGAACGACGACTGGTTGCGATGGCCGCTACTGTTGCTCAACCCAATCCAGTGCCGGGAATTGGACAGGAATGTAGCTTGAAATCCCGCGCCAACGTGGAAAATGTCACCGCCACCTCGCAGGACAATGGAGATCAAGGAAAAGTACCATCTCGGCATCAGCAGTTGAGCCCAGGCGATTTCACGCTGGTACGCACTCTAGGGACAGGTATAGGAGCCACCTCCGTACTCTGCGTATGCCATGTACATATATAGCCTGTTCCAGTGACCGCTGACCATCCCGTAATGCGAGCAGGTACCTTTGCGCGCGTCTGCCTGGTGCGCCCCGCCTCCGGTGCGGACGAGGATCGTGAGAAAGTGTTCGCTCTGAAGATCCTCCGAAAAGCCGAGGTCATCAAGCTCAAGCAGATCGACCATGTGCGACACGAAAGACAGATCCTCGGCGACGTCGCCGGCCACCCCTTCATCACGGAACTGATCGCCTCGTTCTCCGATCACGATTCGCTCTACATGCTCCTCGACTACGTCCCCGGCGGCGAACTTTTCAGTTATCTCCGGAGACACCGACGTTTTCCGGAAGAGTGGGCGCGGTTCTACGCCTCCGAGATTGTCCTGGTGTTGGAATACCTCCACGAACAGCAAGGAGGGGTCGCCTACCGTGACTTAAAACCCGAAAATTTATTGCTGGACGCCGAAGGCCATGTGAAGCTAGTCGATTTTGGCTTCGCGAAGAGGCTCGGCCACAGAAACGACAGGCCCGTCGAGACGTATACGCTATGCGGCACGCCGGAGTATCTGGCCCCCGAGGTAATACAGAATAAGGGCCATACGACGGCCGTCGATTGGTGGGCATTAGGGATCCTAATATATGAATTCCTAACTGGATACCCCCCGTTCTGGCACCAGAACCCCATTGAAATATATAAACAGTTAGAACTAGCGTTACCTCCCTGAGACGCACCGGCACTGACGGAGCATTACAGGATCCTCGAGAAGCCGGTGCTCTTCCCAGCAGAGCCCATCGTCTCGCCCAACGCGCGAGATATCATCCGGGCGTTGTGTACGGTCGACCGCTCTCAGCGGCTGGGGAACATTAGTGGTGGGACCCGACCGGTCAAGAGCCATCCGTTCTTCTACGGCGTCGACTGGGACGCCCTCTTCCACCGCCGCGTCAGGCCCCCGATACAGCCACACGTGCGCTTCCCAGGCGACGCGCAGTGCTTCGACGTCTATCCCGAGGACGACGGCAAGCGGGAGCCATATACAGAAGAGCTGGCCAGCAGATACGACCACTATTTCGAGGGATTCTAGACGCACGCAGGTCGCCTCACCCTTTGACGAGACGCCCATCCGATTTAACGACTTACGGTGGTAACGGCACATATCACGATTCTTGATGACAGCATATTTTTATTGAAATGTTCCATATACATAGGGATAATATCGGGGGAAAGAGGGACGTGATTTCTGTAATATAGGTAGGCGGTGTTTGATGGGCTGCCGTCGCGGTCTGTGGTGTTTTAGCGGTCTGGGTTATGCTATGTAAACTCTATAGGTACTGGAAACGGAGGCGTATAACTACACCGATGACTCCACTGAGTGTTACTTGTCCCTGTGGGATCATGGCGGTTATCCACCTCGTAGCCTAAGGAGTTAAGATGCGAATTAATAGACCTGATAAGGAGAGAGATGCTGTTATCGGAGGTTTCGGACAAAGTGATGTTTATTACTTCTCTCCAACCGCATCTTGTCGCGTTCTAGTTCAGCTAGCTGACTAGGGTAAATGCTGCAGGCCACAACTGCACAGGGAAATGAATGTGTGATAATGATAGAAAGAAGGTATCAGCAGAGAGCTGAGTGGCAGGGCAGGTCTACATATGTGAGGCGGCAGTCCGAGGCTGCCACCCCGCAACAAGGGCGGCGAAAGAGAGCTCTGGGATGAAACATCATGGATTCTGATGCGATATACCTCAGTGACGAAATCTAGGAATAAACCAGTCATGTCTACCACAGTTGTGTCCTCGCCCCATCCCCCAATCCCTACCTAACTTCACATACATAATCATTATAGGCTGTTTTCTCCCTCACTAACAGGGTCTCCCTGTCCACTATTCCTCAGCCTCTCGTCCGCGGAGCCGCGCGTCGTCACGCGAAGGGGTACTGATAAGGCTGACGGGCCCCGCTCATGTGTGCCGCGACGTACGGATGCAGGATGAAAGGGATCTGGGGCCCGTGGTTCTCGCGTGCCGGCGTCGTACGATGGACGTGGTGTGTGGGTTGGTACGCCGGCAGCGGTACGAAGCCGAATCCAGCCCCGGACGGTTGGTAGTGGATGGGGCCGACTGCGTAACCGTTACCTCCGTCGAGGTATCCTCCGCGGTGGAAGGGGTGCAGCCGGGCCGCCGGGAACGGCACGCGGGGGTAGGTATAGACCTGGTCCGCAGGTAGGGGCCGCAGAGGCAGCCGAACATTCATCCCGAGGGCCATAAAGGGGCCAGCACGCGGCGGACTCCCTGCTGCTGGCCGTTGTAGGAAGGGGGCTTGGGACGCTGGGAAATTCCGGAGTGTTCCGTGCCCTTCCCCGAATACTACCGGTACGCCGTTGTTGTCCCCCCGCCCGTTATCCGTGGCCGGGAGTGGGACGCCGGGCGGGATAATGGGGCAGCGGCACATCTGCCAGGCCTCCCCGCAGATGTAGCAGAATTCGTGGCCGCAGTAGCACCTATGTTAGGCAAACAAAGATTCGTCCGGTCAGTTCCGACTACCCAAGAGACTCCCACGTAAACAAGAGAAAGGGGGGGAGGAGAAAAATCCTACGTACGTGATACGGTTGCACCCCGCCACCCGGTCGATAACCCCCCCGCACCGACCGCACCTGCGCCAGCGCTCGCGCCGCATGAGCCCGTTGAGCCCGTCGTCCGGCGCCTGATCGCAGCTGACCCCGCGGTGCCGACCCCGCCCGCAGCGCGCGCAGGTTCCCGCGCCGCAGTGCCCGCAGACGACGACGCCATCGCCGTCAACGGTCCCGACGTCGATCACCTCGCTGCACTGCGGCCGGGAGCAGTAGTGCCTCGGCATGGCTCGCTCAACGCAGAGCCGGAGGTACCGGTCGTACTGTTCATCGTCCAGCATCGTCCAAGACACGTCCTCCTCCGCCACCTCGCCTCCCCGCTGGTGGCAGCAGCGCGGCGGCCAGCGCGCGCGGTCCGACATCGCGAGCTCGACGAGCCGAAGCAGGTCGGCGCGGCAGTAGTGGTGGCCGCACGCGAGCCGGCGCGTCTCGCGCCCTTCGTCGAGGCAGGCGACGCAGCTGTTCTTAGCAGCGGAACCTCGGGTGCCGGAGTGCCGATTCATGCTAGGCGTTATGGGAAGACAGCCGGTCACTGATTTTGTTGCTGAAGAGAGATTCGTTGGTGGTGTCTTTATATCGGCAGGGATGGACAAGAAGCCTCCCTACGAGTTAACAGGGATCCTGTAAGGCTTTGTAAGTCACGGTGTTCTTGGCAAAACGACGACTAGTAATTACGGGAAGGGGAATTTACGTGGTGACGAAAGACATATACAGAAGATCTGATCTCCGGCTGGTTAAAGTAGTACAATAACGTAGAATCCCTCGTAACTGTAGTAAGGAGCTGTAGTTCCCAAGTACCGATGGGAATAATGGCGATCTTATATTTGTCGTGTAAATAGCGAATTACGAGGACTAAATCGGTTGGATAGTTCGCCATTGTCGGCACTGTCGGGATTTTGAACGAATACCAGTTACAACCTAACAATAACCTTATTGCGGAGGCAATACTTAAAGGAATAGAGTTATATGCTGAGATGGAATTTCATATTTTGAGATGTTGAGGATTGATCGTTCCCTCCGGAATCCGAACTCTCTTTATTTTAGAAACCCCCCTCCTTTTCTTTTGTTACAATTACACGGGTCGCGAGACACTCCATCATGCAAAATAAGAAACGGCTGAATAGAACTACCATCGTGAATGCTAATTACTATGCCTCGGAAATACTAGATACTATCAGGGGACTATCCTTTCATTCTACTATCTTACTAGGGCAACAGATCGTAATTACACGACAATGCTACCGCCAAAGCACTTCTGCCTATCGATGATTGAAATAATCGAGACACTTTGTCATTGCCTGACTGGTTTCGCCCAGGGTCAATAAAGGAGTTGTCAATTTCTACCCATTATTCCTACTAAAGGCCGAGAGTTTGCAGGTAGCGCGGAGGGCGGATTGTCCCAGTCATGAGCGAGTTGCATGGGCATACTTTTATTTAAGGTGAATAGTTAGTTAATCCTTCAAACCCTACATGGTTAACATGCACTTAATAGTAGCTACAGTTATCACCCTCAGCTTAAAGGTGTTAGAAGATAATGTGAGTGACCCTGGGGGAGGGGGGTGTCCCGCGGACCCACCGGTAGGGGATTCTCGTATGTATATAAAGGGGCTTCACCCGCGAATAGTTAGAAAGGAGGCGGGAAGTATGGTCACCTATTTAGTACCTATACTGCGGACTACCTTCTAAGCTGCTTCTTCTACCTTTCACTTTGTACTTCATTATTTCCTTGACGAAAAGTTCGTCTCCGAGGATGGTACTGTGTAAGTAGTTATGAGGTCACAGTTGTTATTACCTCCAATCTAACCGATTATCATTAGCTTCGGAACTCGTCTGACGTTGGTTTACCACCAAGTTGTTGCCCTGAGACGATAAATGAACCAAGCACCCTGAAGGCCATGATACACTTACGAACTATTACCAAGAAGCGGTCCGTCTCCCATTACATTAGCCAAGAAGTTGACTAGACAGGCTTCAGGGGCAGTACAGCTAGACAAGAGCCAGTTACTCACCCAGCTAATGCTATCACTGTCCTAGAAGCTTCTTATGATACCTCCAGATTTCTTCACATCGAAGTGCCTTCATAGTAGTCTGTCAACCGGTCTTGGCATTATAGTGATTTAAAAACTGCTGCTTATCTCGAAGTTCTACGGTAGGATGGCTGCATTACAACTAGTAAATATTCAGAGCGACCTTTGGTGTGACAAGTCAAGTGCCAAAGCCATGAGACCCGTTTGATGACGGGCAAAAGAGGCGTGACAAACCGGCAACCAGACCATGCTCACTTTACCCGGTAATACACCTGTGGCCCCATTTTCCACCATAGTTCTCGAGACAGTTAGGGAAAGACTCAAAGTTGACAGGGTTCGAGCGCTTCAGGATCTTGGAAATCATCTCCTGTGTGCTAGGATTTGCCTAATAGGGGATGACTTCAGGATGGTCGGCCTCTACCTTGAGAACTCCCGAAATTGAGCGCTTGCGGTTAATGCCTTGGTAGTCGTAGGCAGCCCAACGCTTATTGCCCGAGCCTGTCTTTTAACCACAACAGACTGTAGCTTCCTTTGCAGCACTGGTTGAAGGACCACTAACCCGCCCTTGTTAGCCTATACACCTGGCAGCGGCGACTATGAATGGTAGAGAGGAACCTTACCCTAATCCGAGCGTTTCCCACTGGAAAACGAAAGCCCCTAGATAGGCACCGATGAAGATGCAGATGATGATGTATCCATTGAAGTACATGGCCAACAGCATGATGAAGTACGCCACAGCGAATTGCACCATATGAAGTAGCGCCCTACCAGCCTGTTCGAAGACATTCGGGCGGTAGCTGAGAGGGGTAGCACACGGCGCAAGAACTGCCGCAGCCGATGCGTGTCCCTCTTCCGAGCTCCCTTTGCTATTGTCTGGACTAGCAGCAATGGCCGTTCCAATGGTACGCTTTCGGATGAGATAGCGGTCGTACTCCTTCACCAGGCGACGCAGGAGCTCGAGGGACATGGTCAACAGGATAACCCCGATGCAGGATCCCGCGAACATGCCCGCAGAGCGAATACGCCATGTAGACGAGAGGAAGCAGGAGTCAATGGTGTTCCAGTTCCAGAGCATCTTTGCGACGGTGGGTCAGCGACAGTCCATCTGGTAATTACCGAAGTGATCCTTGTTGTAGGAACGTACGGAGATTCTGCAGCCGTTTCCGCCACCCATACCGCCGCCCATGCCGCCGCCCATGGACATTGCCGTCGACGTGGCTCCGGCGGCTGATGTTGTTGCCATCGCGGTGGATGGCATGTTGGTCATCATGGTCATGTCATCCATGGTGACTCAGTGTCGCCGAATCTTTGTGCGTGTTCTCGATATCTCCAAGTCTCGTTTCAACGTATGCCGGACTGTGCGACAAATGAGGCGAGGGATAAATTAGTTTTCCGCGAGATATCCAAACCCGGAGGAATGAAGGCTGAGGATGTCGCACGCTTTTATGGTTTCCAGAGTAACACTAACGGCTCACCAAATGTGGTTTGCTTTCAGCTCTGTCTCACGTCATGCAGGGCATGTACGTAAAGCCTCAAATTGACTCACCTGCATTCCCGAGAATGTCCCTATAGGTTATTCGGACCTATAGAAACGCTTAACTTAAAAAGGGCAGCCGTGGCTTAGCGTCGCGGATAACCGTTGGGATTTTGTCCTGGAAGGTGATGTAATAGACTTGGTGTTGGTCTATAAGTTGATATCGTATGGCTTATGCACTTGATAGAGCGAGCCCTCAGCTCCTCTCTTAGATGAAAAGACTTGTCACACCGTCAAGCCGCAAGCGAACCCTGCGCCTCGCCTACAATTTTCTCTAGCTGGCTGTTGTGGTGCCTGCTCGTCCCGATGTCGTCACGTTAGGAAGTCAGACATGAAAAGTAGTCAAATCTCTATCGTTGTTGTCTATGCTTCCTGCCCTTCCTTAACTACTGGACTTTACGGTCCTATGCATACCTATAGCTACCAATACCAGTTGTACATAACCTGAAGGTTATGGCTTAGCAACTTCTCGGTCCCTGCTATGTAGAATCGTGACACCGCCGGCCGGTTGAGCGCGGCTTCCAACCCTAGTGGTTCGATACCGTAACACAGGGTCAGCGCTAGATGATGCGCACATTTGAGCAAATACCAGGATGCCAAACAAAGAACACGAGTGTCCAGCGGCATAATTTGCCGTGGGTTACCAGAACTGGGGACGTCAACCTGGTCTACTTATATCACCCTGCCTCATAGACATATAGTAACAGGTTGCTGGGGCTTTCTTTAGCAGAAAATGGCAGGTCTATGTGTAACTCGATAGGCATTGACCCCTTGTGTTTGGAGATTGGCCCGTGTGCGAAACTTGCTCAATCCGACGAGGGACCGTAGGCAAGTGTGGAGATAGAATCCATTCCCATCTAACGGAAGGTGAGAGGGGGTTGGGTGTAGCAACTTGACTTAACTTGATCTGTGTTGAACTACGACTTCAGACCGACCGACCCCCTTTGTTTTGGTTCTATGTGTAATGGGACTTTTCATTAAATTCAAAGCTGTTACGTGCTAAGGTGGAATCTTCTAGATAGGGGCTACAGGGGTTGTTAAGTGTGTATATAGGGCCCTTTCCCTCCCATATATTGGAAAGGGACAGGCGTCACTGGTCTAATCTATTGCTACCAACCTCTGATACTGCTGCTTCTAGCCCTTCACGCTGTTGCACACAAACATCCTGACAAAAGCAACCAGCTAGTTTGACATTTATTGAGAGATTTGCATCTGATGCCTTCTCGCCTTCCATCGGATACGCCGTGGAGTCTAACTATCTCAGACGTGTTGCTGGGCCTTGACGTATTTCAAGATCAGGCCTGGGAACGTCGAGGCTATCTATGCTGGTCTTGTACAGCATTGAGCGAGTTAAGATATTCATGGGCAAGGAGCGTCGCTCTCCTCGGTCCGCAGGATGCGTCATTGTAATAATCTAATAATGAACAATAACCAGTAATGGTCCAGAGAGAGCTTTCCAAAAACACGACATACGAGTAGCTTGGTGGAAGTTACTCGAACAAAGACTGTACGAGACTTAAAACATCTGGGAAGGAACGCTACTAGTAACAGTCTAGGCGCTGAATGACCACTAGCACGCCTCGGCACTGACATTCGTTTAGTAGAGCGTTATAAAAAGGGAGGCGCTGATCAGGTCGACGCTATATCGATATACTTGAGACTTGTTCTACTACCCTTATACAGTGGTACATTAGTTAAGATGTATTAAGGCTTATAAGGAAAACCATACATATAATAACCCCAGTAGCTAAGCCCCTTTAAAAGAGGTACTGGAACGGTATTCTTGTCTGTTGGATACTTAATATAATACCCGATGATATGTTACATTATGGACATTTTAATGGTCTTATTACACCAACAGGTATAAAGGGTGTTAAAGGAGGAGAAGTTAGAAACTAAGGATTTTCTTACGAAGGTCCCATGAGCTGATTTCTTAAGTTGAAATCATTAATTCTGTAGTTATAAGATCTGGGTTATAAACTTTATCCACTAAAACGCTAGTAGCTTACTAAGCGTAATGCCGCAAAAGATAAGACACAGTTAGCATTGCCATGCAAACGTGGGTGTACCTAAAGAAAGATGTAGATTAAAGCCAAAAAGGGGGTTACAGAAAACAGGAAAAAAGAAGGGTTTTGCCGGGGATCGAACCCGGGACCTCTCGCATGCGAGCTTCAGGGTGGACCCTAAGCGAGAATCATACCACTAGACCACAAAACCCTTTTTTTAGCTTGTTAGAAGCTGTGGGGGATGATTTTGTGGAAAATTTTGATCTAACACCGTTCTATATAATTGTTTGGATAGCGGGGCTAGTGGAGCAGGCTTGGATGCTCAACGCCGGCTGAGTTACTCCGAGCCCTTGAAACGAAAGCCTATTCGAAATCAAGAGGAGTTCGGTTATGAGACACATGCTTCTTATTAGTTGGTCATCACTTTCATCTGAATTATGCTGAAGTCGCGCTGTCGAATTGCGTGCCTGGCGAACCAAGTGTTGAAGCCTTCTGGATTCCCTGTATCCTGATAACAGCACTCGCCGCCGCGCCACTACCTGGAACTAGTGCATAGAGCGCCTACATGGACAACTGCCCTTCAAGCTACAGTACAAAGCACCATCTCAGCAACTCCAGAAGACCCGAGACAGTCTTGTTTCGCAACCTAAATGTGGAGGAGCTCATGGAAACTCGGGGTTACAGGCTGTTTAGCTGACCTTCATCGCAGAGAATAGTTGAGCCCCCGACCAAGAGAATGGACCTTAACTTTGAATGCAGGAGCTAACGTTAACACCAAGAACTTCCAGCTAGGGGGCTGGGCCTCTCGACTACGTCTCCTATCTACGTATCCGTTTGTGAGGATGGCTTAACAACGACACACCTGCACACAACAGAAGCAGCCGCGACGTCTATGTCGGTGACCGTGCTGACCTTCCTCCCAATGTCACACTACCTTACCATAGTTACCATAGTCTTTATATCTCCAGAGTTGATATGCGGCGTAACGGTCACGACCAGACCCCGGACTACTTGTTCCGAGCATAGGCCGGATTTGAATTAGATATCTGTTCCGCAGCTTCAGTACCCCTTTCCATTCTGGCGGGCGGTCTGCAAACAGCAGCCTTCCCTGACCTAGGATGGCAGTCGCTCCTGGTATGTGACATTCAGCCTGCAGACCTGTGCTGTAGTGATGCTGGCCCCGACTCCAATAGGCAATACACACCTCTGCAACTCTTGTTTTGGCGTATTGTTAATAGGGGGCCCTCGCTCGAGAGCGTAGCGTCGCCTTAAAACGGTCTATGTGGGGGTGAACGGTAACAAGTCCCCTCAAATGACGAGGTGCGCCAGGCCGAAGTTTAACTATATACTGCTCGCAGTCCTGCCAACATGATGACTCGGATTGTTTTTGAGCGGAGTCTGCGCTGAGATGTTAGTAGTCGAAGGAGCTTCGGCCGAGATGGAAGCATGCTTGCGGCGGTCTGGTGATGTGTTGCAGCCTAGAGTAATCGGACTACTGTCGTGGTACCGGTGTCAACAGAATCTGGCCCCCCCCGGCCAACAGGCCTTGAGCAACTCTTCGGTCGTCCACGAAGCAGCTGCAATCTGACATCTTCGCAAGTAACCAACTGGCGTATGAGTGACTCGACTGCCTCCGGGTTATGTTGTTGGGGAAGACGGCGTGCATAAATAAGCCGGAGCTGGCACTTTGCTACTACGGCTACGTAGTTGGTAACCTTCGGGTTGGCGGCTGGCTGTACATCTATCCCACTTTTGGATACGAGTTTCGTTCCCCAGATCTAGCCAACTGCTGGGACCACGTAGTTGTACTCGTCATGCAGCAACGGGAGTGTTCTCTGGCGGGAGGAAACTGTATGGCGCATGCTGAGTCTATCCAAGCCAGTACAGCTCAGCACTACCGGAGGCCCAAAGAACTCGCGCATCGAGAATGGCGGTATGAGGCCATTGTGCTTTCGTGCAGGACACCCAATGCTCTTCGAGTGCACCAGTTTGCTCCCATCCACAGGATCGGGAGACGCATGTCAGATATCATATTCGTCTACCATCCCTGGAGGGCTTATCACTGTGCGTAGATTGTCACCATATTCATCTCCCGTAGTTAGAAGAATGCTGTTGAGTCAGCATCTCAGAAATTGACAACAGCATATCTCTCAGGTCTCCGTGTTTTCCATCTGGTAATATGCCGGAATGCCACCAACGCACGGAGAAAGTCACAAGAGTCTCAGGCGTCTTTTTTCGTGGCAGCATGCCTGCTTGAAGATGGGATTCTCTGTGGATACCAAAATGGCATGTCGCCAAAGCAAGCTTTAAATAATTTACGACCTCACGAGGATACCAGAAGCCTAGTAGGAGTATGGTAGCACTCACCTACCTATGCATATGTACTGTACAGTTTAATATGCAAAGATATTCAGACGTACGAATTCCGGACTTTTGTTGTAATATGATCCCAGCAGCCCGGCCAGGTCCGAGGCAGAAAACCGACAGGTCCAGTCCTCGGCAATCGGGATCCGGGGTTGTCGCCCAATCAACGGGGCTGTACACGATTAATAACAGAATTGTCAAAGTCCTTTTCTAGGGAGGATCACATCATGCTTCTCTTCTATTCCAGCACCCCACCCCCAGGCAAGCCCGAGCAGGCCCGGCCAACTGCCGTGCTCCAGCGGCACCCACCGCACTTGGAGCCGCCCCAGCCACACCCGTTTGGCGCGCCGAGACCCGAGGCGGGGTCCACGAGCTAGTAAATAAGTATCAGTTACGGCAGATACGAGGGCGATCGACAGGACCTGCGAGGGCCCTAGCACCACCGTAAAGCTCCAACACGAGGGCGGGTGGGTGGGTAAACGCGTGACCGCGGTGGGTTTTTATGCTGCTTAATTGTTACTGTTCTCCGTCCGCTGCAGCGACGTCAGTGCTTTTTGGTCTCGGGATCTTATTATTTTCATGAGCTATTTTTGTCCTTCTCCAAATCGCGAGCCCCGTTCTATGTAGGCCGGATCCAGTCCAAGTCCGCCCAGTCGGATGAGACGCCGCGGCAACCGCTCTGGGCCTAGGGCTTCCCACCGTATCCCCCGAGGTCACGATGGTGAGAGTGGTGACGGTGGCCGTGATGCTTCATGCCTGATTGTCCCACTATGACGGAAAGCTTCACTGTTGCGCCCGATGGACACGAGGCATGGCATGGAGACGCTTTTGGGGGAGACGCAGCGCAACATCTGTATATAAGCTTGCTAGAAGATGTTCTCTTCTCGGGCACTCTTCTCATCAGCATCAGCATCAGCATCGGCGTCTTCATTCGAGCAATTCACTACGATAATTCAATTAAAACACCTATTACCTAATTAGTAATAATCGATCTTCCACCAAGCTATCAAAATGCAGATCTCCCAGCTCCTCCAGTTCCTCTCCCTCACGGCCGCCGCCTCGGCAGTGACAGGTTCGTCTCGTCCTCCTCTCCTCTCCCCTGCTCCGAAGCGCACACAACGTCGTGAACTCGAACAGTGCAGAGCAGGCAAAGCTAACCAACCCGTGTCTCTCACCTTACAGTGGCCTATGACACCGGTTACGACAACGGCGCCCGGTCCCTCGACGCTGTGGCGTGCTCGGACGGGCCGAACGGCCTGAAGCGGTTCGGATGGCAGACGCAGGGCCAGATCCCTCGTTTTCCCTACATCGGCGCGGCGGCGGCGGTCGGCGGATGGAACTCTCCTAACGTAAGATGGGCCCCCCTTCCCCTCCCTCCCACTCTCTCCCCGACCGAACTTGCCCTTTCTTTACGCCCAGACCAGATCAGACTGCAAGTTATCAGGTTATTGTCATATATGTACTGACACACCCAAAAACAGTGCGGCACGTGCTGGCGCCTGAGCTACGGCGGGCGGTCGATCAACGTGCTGGCGGTTGACCACGCTGGGGCGGGGTTTAACATCGCGCTCGACGCCATGAACGCACTGACGGGGGGGCAGGCGGTACAGCTGGGGCGCGTCGAGGCCAGCGCCACCCAGGTCGCGGCCAGCAACTGTGGTATCTGATGAATGATGGTAGCGGTGGCGGTGGTGGTGATGGTGGATGGTACGACTGACCGACTGATGATAGGCTTCGTGGTGGAACGGCTAGTGTAAGCTTGGTTTCTACGTTAGACACAATAATCATGTATAATGAATGCAATATTCTCCGGCCTCGGTCTATTCTATGCGATGGTTGTTGGTGATGACTCAAGTCAGTCTATGGCGGCTTAAGGGGACACATATCGGTGCGCGAATCACTAGGATATGATATGGTATGATCTAAGTAGTCCGGAGGGACTTTATATATTAGTCGCTATCTTTCAGCCTCCTCGTAAATGCGAACTAGCACTCTGGACCTGTCGCCCCTAACTCGCTAGACGCGTCGCGACATATCGTAGGAGGTCATTCAACCACACCAAATCTCTTAGCTAACGAGCGTGCGCTCCCCGCTCCTGGCCATGCATGCAATAGACAAAGGAAATAGCGAACAGCCACCTCATCCCGAAATGATCCCGAGATAGTGAGGCCCATCCGTGGGTAAAACATGATCGTGTGGGGGTGCTATAATTAAGAAAGAGATATAGAAAGAACAAGTGAATAGAGTACGGGGTATCAATCTAGACTTCGTGGAAAAATGCAAACAGTATAAAGCAGATCCCGCGTATGGAATAGAGCATCCATCTCCCCCCCAAGATACGTTGTCATCTCTGAATGGCGACTGAAATGGGCCAACCGGAGCAGCGTAGTCCGAAAGCAGCCAATGCCTTTTTAAATCTTCAGAAATCATGCGCCGCTCAATCATCGAAGAAGGACGCATCGTCAAAGTCTTCAACTTGAGCATCCGCATCGTACGAGCCTGACCGCATCATTGGAGGGGTTGTGGGATCTCTATGCTCCTGTCGGGGAGGTGGTGTGCTTACTGCCACGGGCATCTTCTCGGCCTGCCGTGCAGTCGTCGATGGGCCACGCGACCGACCGGCAAACTCCTCAGCTGTGAAACGACGGCCCGTGTTCCCGAACGCGGTGGGTTGCGCTGGGTTTTGCTCTGCTTGCGGAGTTGTACGAATACCCGAGGCCGGCGGTGTCATGAGCCCGGAAAGAAAGCTGTTTTGCGGCGCCCGCCTGGTTTTTGAAGGGGTCGCATTCCTCCCGGTAGCAGGAGATGATGGGGCGTTAGACGTGTTACTCCGAGCTGGCTGGCTTGCCTTGCGCCAGCTTCCCCAAGCTGCAGCGAGGGGCCCTACGGCCTGCGCGACCCGAGGAGTAGCGGCACCCCTGATTGTGGCTGCAATGCTGGGTAAGTTGATAGCCGAACCTCCATTCATGGCGCGCTCTCGTTCCTGTTCCTCCATTTGGAGGTTGGCTTTTAAACGTATCGCTGCACCCTTGACGGACTCCCTGTCGAAATGCTCGGCTGACAATGCGCCAATGATGTCTTGAAGATCACCGTGTCTGACAGCAAGCAATTCTCGCAGCCATGTGATTTCATCGTCCCGCTTACTAATCTTATTAGGGGCGTCGGGATCGAGCTTCTCGACAGTCTGTTCGAGTTCTTCGATGCGTTGCTCACGGGCCTGGAGCTGCTCTTGCAAAACCATAATGGATTCGCGAAGAGCTTGCGGCGAAATCTTCTCGGGCAGTTGCATAGCTTCGGCGAGTTGCTTGGTATGCGCGGCAGGTGTCGGCTGCAGGGAGCTTTCGGTTGTGGGTACACTGGGGGACTTGCCAGCTTGAGCGGCGGCTTGGGCAGCTGCCCTGGCCGCCTCCTGGGCGATTTGCACTTTGTCTTCCAAGTGAGCAACACGGTCTTGGAGATGCTCGATCTTGGATGTTGAGAGGCTGAGTCGTTCCAAAAGATTCTGCTCCGTCCGTTGGGCATCCTCCGTCGTATTGCCAAGTTGTCGCTCATATCGAGCTTGAATGTCTTCAATCTCACTCTGGTGCTTACGGGCCATTTCTTCAAGTTCCGTCTTCTTGCTGTTTTGCGCTTCCTCAAGCATCATCTCGTGGTGCGCTCTGGCGGTGTCCGCATCAAGCCTGACCTGATCGAGTTGCGCGCGGACTTTGTTTACCTCGTCTTCGAGCTCCTCGCGTACGACATTCACTTGATTGTTGGCAGCCTCTAGTTCAGACTGCACCGAGATCTGCGTACGTTGCACTTCAGAAGCTGCGGCGTCCCTCGCCTCTTCGAGTTCCCGTTGGAAGCGAGCCTTATCCTTAGCCGCTGACTCCTGAGCATCTTGGAGCTCTCGTTGCAAGCTAAGTGAGTCTTGGTGGAGTCTGTGGTTCTCGTTCCGGAGTCCATTAAGGATTCCCTCGAGTCGCTTGCACTCGCCTACCGCCCGTAATCCTTGTCGCTCACCATTTTCCAACCTCTCGACTTCGACTTCGAGGCGTTCGCGGGTCCGAGCCTCAGCCTGAAGCCTGGCATCGAGCACCTCTTGTCGCGCGAGAAGGGCTTGCTCCTTCTTAGAGCGTCTCGAGTTCTCCTCCGTGATCTCACGAGCCGCATGAGCCATGTCATCTTGTAGAGAGACGAACTTGGCACGCCAGTTGTCTCGTATCCTCTCGTTCTCTTCCAGTTGAACTCCGAGGGTATCAATCAATTTGTGCAGGTGTCTGGTTTCGTTGACTGCCTCAACAAGGTCATTCGTCTGTCGCTGGGACGTTTCCCTTGCGACTTCGGCCTCAGTACGCCAGTGCTTGGCATCTTGTATTGATTCACGAAGCTCCGCTTCGACGGCATGGAGGCGCTTCTTGAGTTCCACTTCGGTTTGCTCAGCATTCGCTTTATCCGCTTCAACTAGCGTGAGGCGTATGGCGTTTTGGCTGTAGCTCTGTTCCATAGCTTTGATCTTCTGATCCCGTTCGTCGAGTACGGCCCGTAGACGGTCCTCCTCCTCGGAAGAGATTCGGAGCAGTCGCTGGATCTCGGAGAGTCTGTCTTCAGCATCCCTACGCCCGGAGAGTTCGACCTCGGTCTTGCTCTCCTGAATCTTAAGTCGCTCTTCCAAATCGTGTACTCTCTGGTCGAAAATGCTGCGGTTCATAATCTCAACTTCGACCTTGGTTTCGGCTTGTTCCAGCTGTCGCCGAAGTTCATGGACCCTGTCTTCAGCTCCACGCCTGACGTTTGTCTCATTCTCACTCCTGCTCTCCTCGATGCGCAACTTTTCCTCGAGTTCGCGGACTCTACCACGCTCGCTCTCAGTCCGCCCTTCCTCAGACTGCAGTCGCTGTTCCAGCTCATAGATTCTTGCTTGCATCTCGGATAGTTTATTGTTGGCTTCTTCGTTGTCTTTGACGACTGGCGCGGGAGTAGGAGGCATGCGCTTTTCGACCGCTTCTTCGACTATGTTTCGAAGCTGTTCGCCTGGGAATTCGGAACGCAGAGATTGGCCGAATTGCGCCTTAATATCTTCCAATGCCTTGAAAATAACGGACTCGCCTTTGCTAGACGCTGGCTCGAGCGAGTCTAGCTGAGCTGCTTCAAGAGCACGGCTTGTTTGTTGCTGATTCAAAGCATCCAGAACGGCAGTGCGTATTTGTTCCATCCGCCTATCTCGGCGGGGACTCATGGACCTGCGGACTGGAACCTCCTCATCTTCGTCGTCGGCATCGCTTTCCTGGAACTCAGCAGACAGACTACGCCTCTCGCGCCGGGTCGAATGTGTTCTGTGAGCAAGATCGCCCAGAGCAAGATGGATATTCTCTAACGTCTTCTCAAGCGGGTTAAGGCGAGAAGCCAGAATATTGCCGACGAGGTCATTGACATGTCCACTGAGGTAGTGAACACGTTGTTCCAGTTTATCTTGCTCGCTGGCACTGAAGGCTTGATCCCATTCACTTTCAGGGACGTCTTGGAGAGCGTCGAGATGGTGAATCGGGTCATCGAAAGACTGAGAGAGAGTACTCTGTGTACGTTCGACGAATGGGTCGTCGAATTCAGTGGAGGGCAGTGCCGGAGCGGTTTCTTGTGCCAGAGAGCGACTTTGTTTGGGGCTCGGGCTCGGGGCGTCACTCCGGAAGGGTGCCTGGGGTTGCAGCTGCACCGGCGGCGAGTTCGCGGTAGTGACATGAGAAGTGTTCGGGACCGGAGTTGGCTGGCGCCACTTGGAAGAATCAACAGTCCTCTTCACACCCATCGTGGGATCTTTCTTGTGGAGATGTTGCATGACCTCATCAATCTCTTCAAAGGTAAGTTCATGGGCGCCCACTGCTTTCGACTTATCGCTAGCCACTGACGGAGGGCTAACTGGCAATGGTTCAAAACTTGGTGATGCCTGCGGTTCAACGATGCCATCGTCGTTGCTGGTCGGGATCGGTACCGTCTCATCCTCGGAAACAGAAGAGGGAGAAGCAGCAAATCTTGAAGCGGCCAGGCCAGCTGTCCGGGGCTGAGGCGATGGCGTCGCGGCATATTGTGATGCTGCCAAGCCCCTCGATATAGGGGGGGACGCGAATCTTGAGGAGCCAAGACCTCTTACTGGAGGCGCATGCACTGACTGAGGAGACGACGTTGAGTCTGCCCCTGGCGTGGACTGTACTTCAACCCGCGGCTCTGTCGTTGGCGGCAATTCAGGGCCTGGAGTCGGCGACCCGGCACGTTCTTCCTCGGATCCTTGCTCGGCCATAGGTGCCGATGGTAGCCCAAGATTCGGCTCAAATGGAGCAGAATGTTGTGCCCCAAACAGGAAACCACCAGGTACGAAGGGCTTAGCATTGGCAGAGAGGCTCTTCTTGTGCTGCTTATTGATAGTTGGGTCATCTTCGCCAAAAGGCCTTGCGTCATTGAAATTTTGAATTTCTGACTGGTTTCTGAACTCGAACGGTGCCCAGTTGGCATTGGCGTGGTCCTGGTCGGGGGACGTCGCTGATGGACTGGTAGTGGCCTTTGTGTTCGACTCGGACTGGATCTTACCATCAGTCGATTCCGAGTGTGTAGTAGACGCCAGAGTGATGTCAGCGATGAGCGCACTATCTTCTTCATCAGCCTTTTCGTCAGAACGCCTGTCCTCCTTCGGCAACTTGGCGTCTTGCTCGGCAAGAGGATCCTTCTCAACAGACTCTAGCGGTCCTTGCGTGACAGGTTCGGGCTCTGGAGTAGGTTCCGCAAACAAGGGAACTTGATCACCGTCGGCGCTGTTCTCTCTGAACTTCTTCTTAGCTCGACTGTCATCAAATGGGCGGTCACCAGTGTCGTCCTTAACTGAGGCAGGCGCAGGAGCTGGAGATGAAGCGTGCTGGCTAACGGGGCGGACAATAGGAATAGCCTTCGACTTCTTCACAGGTTTCACGACCTCAGAAACGTTTAAGTTGATATTGCCGAAAATAGGGCCTGGACGGTTCGTGCCGCTCTCGCTCACCGAAGCGGGGGGGCTAGCAACGGAAGACACGATGGAACCCAGGGGTTGGAAGGATGGGGCATCCGGGTTAAACTTGGGCCCAGAAGCGGAGAAACTGAATGTTGATTTGGCGGGAGAGAACATAGGAGCAGAAGGGTTGATTTTGCTCTTCGCAGACGAGGTCGACGGCATGCTAAAGTGGCTGGAAGTGGCAGACTGGGGAGGGTTTGGCTGGAAGTTGCTTGGGGTGTTGTTGGCGTTGCCAAATGCGAACTTTTCAGGACTGAAACTGCTGGTAGGGTTAAACTTGAACTCGGCAGCGGCTGCATTTAGTTTCGAAAAAGACGGCTTGCTTGCGTGACTGGTATGGCGAGACGGCATCTTGCTATCCGAAACAGGTTCATTTGCCCAAGGGTTGCTCATCGTGGACATTGTCCGCTGGTGCATCTGGTTCACCAGGTCGAAGGACTCGATAGGGGTTCCTAGATTACTAGGATTCGTCTCGATCTCGTAAGACTCGTCCGCCTTTGCCAGATTAAGGTCTTCGGGCTTGAGGTTCCGGAATTTGCTCTCACGACTGCTATCGCGCATCTCGTCATTATCGAAGTACGGTTGCTGCGAGAGGGAATGGCCTCGGCTATGAGGCTGAGGATGGTGAAGCTTTGGACCATCTTCGGGGTCGGTCCCAAAGCCGCTGAAGTGTACTGAAGGGCATCTTGCGTGGGGCGCGCTGGGAGCTTCAACCGTCTCCGTCGGCCTGCTAACCTCCAGCTGCTCGGATTCGTTGTGCGGAGGATTATAATCCGGTTGCTCGAGCTGTGAACGGAACTGTTCCTCCAAGTGGTATTCAGCATCGTCGATCTCCTTTTGCAGGCTGTTGCTGGCGTTATGGCGAATGGGGTGGCTCGGTTCTGGAGCGGGAGAAGGGCTCTTCTCATATGGATTACTCTGAATTTCTTCATCAACTTCACGGAGATCCTGAAGACGGGGAGATGCCCGGGCGGAATCCTGCCTCTGAAGATGTTGATGAGGCAACATGGGATATTGTAAGGATTGGTGCCGTTGGTGCATACCGACGGGAGAAATACCATCGCGCTGGAAAGGCAGACCTGGCGACATTAGAGCATTCATGTGGAGAACTGAAGGTGAGCCAGTACGACCGAGATGCTGCTGAAGAAGCATCTGCGGCGACCACCCGTGCGGCGATGGTTGGCCGGAGTGAAAGGGGAGGTCGCTGGGTGAGATAGCGATGGACGCGCGGGGGTTGTACTTCCCAGGCAAAGGCGGCGCATTGAACGAAGCCGGAGACGCCACCGAGGGTAGGGCGGGACTTTGTGTAGCCGAAGAACCGTTGCCGGAGAGAAAGGGAGCCGGAAAGGGAAACCCTTGCGGGACGTTGCTGGCAGCTGAAGAGGTAGGAATAGGAGGAGAGAATGGTAAGGGAGGGTACTGGTTGGAGTTTTGCCGGCTCAAATTTGTCGCCGCTGGAGAAATGGAGGGCAGTGGCGCTGGCCCCTCGTCGCCGGATGACACACCAAGCGCCCTAAGCTTGGCCTCATTAACCTCGGTTGCGTATTCCTTCCATGCTGTCGTGACATTAGTTATCCGTGCACGGTATTGAGGAGGGATCTTGGAGAAGCGTACCATTCAGATCTGGAAGGGTGACCTTGAAATTCCTCCGAGCACGTTCCTGCACCGTATCTTCCAGATCGGGCCAGAGTCGTCGGCTCTGGGAGTAATCCTCCAGCGCGTCCGGTGAGGAACGCCCTCCATCCAGGTCAAATCCTCGAATATCGTAACCAAGCTGCTCCCACGACTGCAACATGGCTGTGATACGTTCTTCCGTAAGAGGAATTGGGGCCTTCCCGGGTTGACCGCGCTCTTCATCGCGTGGTAGGAGGACAAGGATATTCTTTCCTCTCCATGGCAGTTTCTTCTTCAACCTGGGAGTCTGCGCAGCAACAGTCTTGACCGGCTTCGGTGGCGTCGCTGGACGTTCGGCTGCGTTAGCCAGTGTGTCAGGTGCCCGGACCGAGCCGTTGATACGTTTCTCGTCAGTCCCGACAGGGGAGTCCCGTCTGGACGTCGTTGCCTCGGAAAGAGACTCATTGGTCCAGATGCTTGAAGCATCCTGCGCGGGTTTCGCTACACTAAGGACGTCCATTTTTACGTTGTTAATAACGGCCTGCTTCAACGTCTCGTTGCTTGAACGACTTCTTGGGTGCCGTGAAGTTATCGGTTTCACTACCCGGACGGGACGGGCTGAGGCACGCGGCGTCGCAGGGTCCTTCTCTTCAGACCAGCCCGTGTCGTCGCCTGACACCGAGCCGCTCAGTGAAGAGTGCTCACTCTCGTCGGTACCGTCGCTCAACCAGTGACGGTGCTCCGAAGTCAAGTCTTTTGTGGTGTGCTGCCGGATCCAATCTTCAGTCAGTCCTCGGATTGGTCTCCGAGCACGATTAGCGAGTATAACCGCACTACCCGAAAGCGAGGGTTGATGGAGATCCGATCCGGGTGCGGGAACCGGAGGGGCGGGACGCAGAAAGGGTGTGGTTATCTCGAGGTGATGTAAAGGAGAGTCTTCCTCGGAGAACTCGGAGCTGCTAGAGCTTTGGTAGCCAAGCTGGGTGCCCTCGGACTTCGGATAGGGCGAGCCCCAGCTAGCTGTCACGTATCGACTTTCGTCTTCCGGATCGTCGTCGCGACTTGGAGTCGAGGCTCTGAGATACCCCAGTGCCCGTGCCGGTAACTGGGGGGCCCGAAGCGACGGGAGTACCGGGGAGGAGGACGACGATTCACCCTCGTCGGCGGTAGAACTACTGGATAAAGGAGACGACGACCTCAGGGGAGCGTGATGTCGAGCTCGAGTAGCTCTTACACCGCTCCGCGCAGGTGCACCGGGAGAATACAACGACCTTGAGGAAGACGTTTTAAAGGAGCCTTGGGTTGGAAAGCCTGTTAGCTGAATCGCCCGGGTGGACTGAGACAAATAAAATGATGGCGGGTATTTCCCGAGGGATGGCCGGACATACCACAATGAGATCAGCGCGCAGACGAAGGGGAAATCGTCTGCTGCTAGATCTCGAACCTCTTGCACTTGACTTCTTCTCTCGAATTATCTAAACTTATCTCGCCTTCTGCCGACCTGAAATTTTCCACCGAGTCGACGGAAGCCAGTTAACAAGTGGGAAAATGATAGGTACCCGACAGGGTAGCGTGTCACTGCGACGCGTCCCTGTTTGAGGACGGGCGGCAGATACACACAGCTACGTATGTGAGAGGCAGAAAATTAAAATAATAATAACAATAAGAGAGAGAAATCAAAAGGAGAGGAAGGGAACGCGACTCTCTGCAGCTCGATGCATCGGGTCGCTGTCACCGTTCGCTATAGAGATGTGTCGAGGATTGTTGACCGCAGGATCGACTCGAACGATAAAGTGTCTATTTCCTTCTTTTTTTTTAAAATTTCTCTTGGTTTTCGCTGGAACAAGCAGACAGACGAACAAGGCGAGACAGGGGTTAGGTAAAACCTTACCTTACCGAGTTACGACTGGGCGTTTCTGCGGCGTGTGTGTAATGCAGATGGTGCGCTGTTCAATGATGTCCTGGGTAGGGTCAGGGTGTTGTTGCCCAGGTGCTGCAGCGTGTCTCTAATCAGAGGCTTCGACCCTTTGTGGAAGGGATAATTTGACCAGGATTTGCCTGTCACATCGGGTCAGCGCTAGAGTAGTTTAATTCGCTAAGAAGGGCTCTCTGCTTAGAGTGTACATAGGTGCTGATAGTTTCCAGGTCAGTCCCGATGAGAAATACTCCATATTTTGGTACATGAGAGGGGTTGGTCTCACACCTTTTAGCTCCGTGAAGCAACTGGCGAATAAGTATCAAGCATCCGCTGAACCCCGTCCGCTATCGCTGTACCTGGGACTACGGAATAAATCGACAACCCATAGTGGATTTCTTCGACGCCTAGCTCGAATGTTGTCAATCCACGTGTGGGTTGAACCCCGACATTAATCACGTAGGCGCAGGCAACTCCGTACAGATTCGGAAATCATCATACTCCACACACTCCACGTTGCCTGCCATTTCGGGTACCTTTTTTTGGGTTGCAACCACATGCAACTTTCTACCTACTGTGACATATCTAGCTATGTTATATCGTTACACCGTCATCATCGTCGTCACATCAACAACCTACAACAGCTTGCTCACACCTTTACGAGTCGTTTACCAGCGACCTGCCCTGGTAATAAACGCCTGATAGAAATGACCTAACTAAATGTAGGCGATCGATTGAAACCCTTCTTCTACGGGGGTGGATGTACAACTGGCGTGGTCGAAATGATGCGGCTCCTCTGTGAGCTTCAAGCCTCAAAGCAGCTATCCCGCTTCGGGATTAAATAATACCCTTGTCCGCTGTCCATGCCTAAAGGAGTTCCAATCAATCACGGGTTGCCCATGTCGCATTTTTCAAATTATCAGGGGCATACCTATGCTATGAAGCCCCGACATTGATATCACCCACTCTGATATTATCATGTCTCGACTGATCTCATGGTGGATGCAGTAGCCAGAATGTGGAATTGGTAAAAGTGGTCAGTATGATTGATGTGCCTCAAAGATTCCGGTTCTCATGGCTACTGTAGTATATATGAAGGCAGCTTGTGAGAAAAGGACTCGAAATACCAAACACCAATTGGCTTCAGTAGCCATTACACCACAGTTGGTGCAACGATATATACTTATAGGAATCTCCACGTTAGATATACGCATGTTTATGACAAGGGACATCATTGCTCTAGTTATTCGTAACTCAGGTAACGGTGATCCAATATAGTAATTGCGCAGCACTCGCTTCACTTCCAGCTGCAGTGCTCAAATTGTCCCTCACTTGTTCCCAAGCCTGTTCCAGCTAGGATCTCTTTACGCCACAATGCCGAACCCAGTGCGCGGCGAGTAGGCCTTTATAACGTGTGTTTGATGCTATGTCTCTAACAATATCGTGCAGCTATTCCACTATTTCGGAGGGCTGAGAGATCCCCGGCTCTAGGGGAGCCGGATAAATTGTGGATTTGAAGTCGAGGATGCTTCCTTCGAAGGCGAAGCTGCCGTCACAAAATTATCAGGGACCCTCAAAGATCTGCGCCTCGACCTTGAACGCGCCGTTTCGATGCTGACATTCGAGGTCACGACGTCGACGGCCATGTCTCGTGTCTTTCCCAGTTTACCCGGCTGAACCTCTGTCATCGACGCCCGGTTCTTCCGCTAATCCGCCATAAAGCCTTCAAACACCGAAGTTCCGCTATCGACGTGTGATGAATTGCAGATCATACAGCCTTGAAATTCGATAGAACCACCACTTCAGCGAAGTTGCCGTCTAGTGGTTGAATTCGAGCTTCTACTCTGGCTCCTGGTGCCTCCCTTAAATTTACGAAGTCAAAAGCGACCCAGTTGGACAGGAAAAATTACCAAACCTACAGAGACGCAAATTGGATGCTCTGCGGGACTTCCACAGTCACGACGAACTGATCTTGCTCGATGATGTAACGGCATTTAAAGGCTGGATGACTTGCTGATTGAGTCCGCAGAGATGGAGCAAAGGCTGGCCGAGTTGCTTGTAGAAGTTTGGGTTCAAATTTCGCTATCGAATATCGGGCGCAAGAAGCCGAGAATGGCCCCCATCATTGGCAGTGGTGCTTTTTCGTCCACCACCATTCGACTTACACCCACAATATCGAGAGAGAGTTAGCAAGACACAGGTCCAAGACCCGCACTCACAGGAACGAAGTCAAAGAAGAACGAATACCAGAACTTATTTGGATGCAGGATATGAGAAGAAGCACGGGCCGATCCGCCCCTTTGCCAGAGCGGCAAGTAGTCGCGTGACAATGCAGCCTTACCTCCCTATGTCAACCCCCCAGCTTCATTCTTGCAACTATGATCGATAAAGTTTTTGAAGTAGAGGACATCTTGGTTTGGAAGTACTGGCGACATGTTCCATCACGGCGCACGGTCATAGGTACATGTATGCGGTAATGCAGCACTTAAGCCCCTTTACTTGGAAGAGTCCACTGCCACTCGGAACTTGACCGTACTGCTACGAGAATAGTAACAGGCCTACGTCAGCCTCTTGGCTCGGATAATGTTTTGTCTTACGGAATGGGGCTCGAAAGACACTTGCACATTGCACTTGCTTGAATGATGCGGCTTGCCAATCGACGTGTATTTCGCGTAGCAGATACCTACCATACAAACACAACTTTCATGTCACCGGACGGGCTAGTGATCAAGCAGTATTCTTCTATCATTCTGAATAGGTATACTTTGGTGTCCGAGTTCAATTGGATCCGGGAGCCGCATATCCTCCCCAGTCTGGCGCCTAGCAACGGCAGCGGACGGGGTTCCGGGGATCGCAATTCAACCGGATTTAACAAGCCCACAGCTCGGCGACGGCACCGAAACCTTATTAGAACACCGTGGTTGCGAGACTTTTTTGCCCCCTTTTCATACTTTCTTTTCCGAGTACACCCGGTAGCACCCGAGCTTGCATCACGGATTATGCGCCATGTGTCCATTTAAGCATGTATCGTGTAGCGAGCCGCTCAGCGTTACAATGTGCATACATGAGTTAGGCTTCCCGTCTGCAGTCACCAGCAGCTTTCTTGCATACCCCTTTCCGCAAGCCAGTGCAGCGGACGTCTGCCGGGAATTGATGCAACGTTGTTGGGGAGGAACATGTCAGTCGTCTCGCCACCCGCTTCTGCTGCTGACCATTTCTGTGGCTTGTAAAGCACTGTTATTAGTGGCCCGGGGAGCCAAGGATCTTATGGCGCCAAGGGAGGAAGAGGATTTGCGTGAGCCATGAAGTGTGTGCGTGACACCGACCCCATCGCTTCAATGCTGCGATCCGTCCGCCCGTCGGCCCCAGCTACGTACCTGCGTACCTAGCTAGGCTTAAGAGGCAAATGAGGCGGCAGGGAGACGGTACGTATGTATAGAGGATTGAAAGACGTCCATTTTGATTTTCTTTGCTCCATTCCAACGGCGAGAAATGTTCCAGTTATCATAGAGAAAGAGACATTGCGCCTCTATTTTTGGATTCTGAGCGCCACCCTGTGTTATTGCGATAATTAAGTACATACATACAGTAGTAATGTGGTGTAATCTTCTTTTTAGGTAGGCCCGAAAGGAAGGGGACCGTTCGTGCCGCACGTAAGGTCTATCAGTACCCTATCATTGAAGTGCTGTTTCAACGTTTTCCGGCACATCTGCCATCTCAAAGCTGCTTCCATAGGGTCCAGTGGTCCCGTCGGCTCTTGAACTGGTGGAACACTGGACAGTGGAAGGTGGTTAATCTAGAGTCTGGACGACCAGCTGTAAAAGGGTTGGCGCATTGCTCTCTTAGCAAATCAGAGGCCGCCAACACGTTCCCATTCGCGTCCCTTCCAAGATGGATCATGGGGCCCGGGCATGTGGTCCCCCCTCCACCCTGCTTCATCAGTTCATTCTTAGGTAAGTACTTGAATAACTGAATAGTACTGTAAACTATTCAACAGTACAGTACGCTACCTAGTCTGGCTAGTATGTTAGTACCGGGTAGTAACTGCCCAAATTAAAGCATTACCTAGAAAATATTATTAACCGTTTATTTTGCATATTTCAGAAGAACTGGTACCTAGTGACGATTAAGAGCTGGAACGTGGATAATTTGTATGGTAGTTTCGATGTCCCTTTGAGACTGTCCCGGAATTGACCATATTGATTTTGTATTAGGCTTTCACTAGCTTACCTTGTCCTGTCCATCGCAGTGTGAGAAAACTTTTGCCTGATACCGTAGGAAGTAAGGTCTCCTGCGATTTATGGGTCCTTTTTTATGTATGGGCCCTTTTGGGGATCTGGTGGTTGCCGTGCAAGCCGCCGTGTCGGACATATTTCAGGACTTTCCATGCACAAATGGGCCACTTTTTTCTTTGTGCGGACTCCAGTAGCAGAGACCATTCGGTAATACGAGGCCACCCCTTGAACCCTCCTTTTCCACTCCATGTAACATCGCTTCCACTCCATCCCATTTGCCTCTACCTAATACCTACCTCCCCCAGCCAAGTCTCACCCGACACTCGTTTCGTTTTCCCTCTTTCCAATTCTCTTCACATCCAAGCTTCTCACTCAAGCCCACATTCGTTTTGGTGAATCATCCCTCTTCCGCCGTTCAACAACCGGCCGGATCAATTTACGGAAATTTAATTGCAACCTTCTATTTCTTCCTTCGTTAAGTTACCTGTTCCTACACATCCGTTCGCCTTGCGCGATCGTCAGATTTGCTGCATATCTCTCGTGTCTCTCCGATATATCCGTCCGTAGCCCCGATTGGTCATCCCTGATATCGACATCTATCTTAGAGACATAACCTTCTGATCCTCAGCTCTCCTTTACACTCAATCTTGAGGAAGGCGTAAATTCACTCCCCGCTTCCCTCTAAGGAGTCTACAATACAACCAGTCAATATGCATCCTCCACGTTTCGACCGCCTAGTGATGGTGGCACTATCCGTCACAACCGTTGCCCACGCTGCCTGGCTAAACACCGGGGTATTTGGTGGTGTTCATCACGAGAGAGATGTCGCGAAGAGACAAGAAACTAGTACACCTACCACGCCCGATGCTGGCACTACTTCCGCCACCTCACCGCCGCCGACAAGTACGGTCCAGGACGAAAATACGACAACAACAGAAGAGACCCCCCCGACAACCACATCCACAACAACCACGGCAGAAGAGGAAACCCCAACTACAACCGTACAGACAACAACCCCGCCGCCGCCAGAAGACACATCGACGACCATCATTACCACGGAGGACTCTACAACTACGACGCCGCCACCACCACCCGAAGACGATACCACCACCACCACCACCACTACCGGGCCATCACCTACTGCCGGGCCGACTGTTACTTCCGACCCTGCTGAAACCTCGACTACCCCAGCCCCTACATTCGTCGGATCAACCTCGACATCTGAGATGGCGGATGATGAGATTGTTGAACCCACCACGACGCTTTCCTCGTTTACGTCCGTCGTCACAGAGGTCCAAACTATCACAGCCGATGATGGCAATGGACAAGCAACCGTCTACACTACCTCAACCACCCGGACCACAACCGGTGCGACTCTCATCACCGGCACTCCCGACGCTCAAACGAATTCTGGCATGACAACTGAGACAAAGAACATCATCGTCGGTGTTACCGTTGGCATTGGCGGCGCCATTATTCTAGGTGTTGGAGCACTGATGTACTGGAGGCTGCGCAACAAGCAACGAAACAACGAGGAGAGTGAAGACTTGGTCAGCTACGGCGACGGATTCGGCGGTCCCGGTACGGCGGAGAAGCCCGACACGACTGGTAGTGTCAGTGGTCGCAGCCCTTTCCAGAGCACGCTCGAGAGCTATCATGCGCCTTCACAAGCGAACGCGGCGTCCAACTTCTAAGGCGTCTGACGCTCGCAAGGGCTTTGATGTCTGAGGATTCATTCTATGGCGCTGGTTGCTTCATACGGAGTCAGGGGACAGCGGAAATTTGCATACAACACAGCCATCAGAACGGCAGCTTAATGGATAGATATTGCACATATAACCACCATATGGCTACTTGACGAGCTTTGGATGTGAACTACGAGTCCGGTCCAGCGAACTGCATTATAGGCAATGAGTGCTCGTATCAGAAGTCAAGTAGGCAGTAACGAGCATAAGAAATAAGGGATTGTTCCCCTATCTCCGATCTACGCATCATCCAAGCATATCGAAACTTTCTACACAGTCTCATGCTACCATTCTCTTCGATCCTAGCAGTAATGCGTCAACAGCGTTTTCCCGGCGGCATTTCAGCAAATCAGGACTCACCAAAAAGCGCTCAATACCCAAACGAAGAAACGCTCTCCGGAAGACTCGGGTTTCCATGATTGTTGCAAAACTGGTTGGGAACGGCCTGGAAGAAGACTCGATTGGAGGACTCTACCAGCTTTTACGATGAAGCACATGCTGTGCTCCGTGTTCTTGTCATGCTTTATTTATGAGGAGGCAGCGCTCAGCTTCAGCTTCCACGGTCAGCCCGTTTCAGGACGGTTTCAGCCCACGAACGTTCCGGTTCTATGTATGCATGTATGACCTCCAGTCTAACTACATATTGCGTCGTTCGAGTCGTTACCCCATGTAGGTAGTTCGCTGCCGTGGTAGCATGGCGTTCGCTTTGATCGACCCCTTTTATATACCGAATTTATTCATTTATTATCGGGTCTCTTATTTCGTTGCTCCGGTCCGCGTCATGATGTGACTTGATGGTGTCGTTGCTGC
Organism: Monosporascus sp. CRB-9-2; assembly: GCA_004155915.1. Lineage (NCBI taxonomy): Eukaryota > Fungi > Ascomycota > Sordariomycetes > Xylariales > Monosporascus > Monosporascus sp. CRB-9-2. Next base: position 61,211 of record QJOA01000168.1, on the reverse strand, counting down.
TGCTGGGGGGTTTTTTACGCCGAGATTGCTGTCCTTCCTGTGTTCTCTGTCTGTCTATTGTGCATTGGCGCTGGCGCACCTGTATACGTACGTAGTATGTGACGGGACTGATTGACTGAGCGAATACCATATCATATCACATCATATCATAATTGTCCCGTCGGTCTACCTAATCAAACCTCGGTAGTTTGATTCGAGGTATCCCGCATTACATATACCGTACTACAACGCGACTCGAGATCTCGAGAGATAAGCCGCCCTCACCGAGCCGGTCCCGTCGCCGGTGCTTTCTCTTCCCGAGTCAGATCACGTTCCGCAGGTTTCGTAGTACGACCGTCCTCGCCGGACAGCAAACAAACATGCACGCCCGAAGAAGCGCCACGCACCTACTGCTAGCGACGTGCCTAACGGCAGCGCGGCTGGTCTCCGCCGGAGGAGACCTCGCGCTCGACATGGAGGGGCTGCTGCTCCCGCGACAGTCCTCGTCCTCCCCCTCGTTGTTCAACCTGCAGGTACAATGCCACTGCCCACCTATCTTAGGTCGAACGAACGCCCGGTTTTGGCTGCTGACCGACTGACCGACGTCCCCGTATATGTGTAGGCTTTTACAGGCGCGCTCGGTGGGTTTTCTGCTTCCGCGGTACGTATTCGTCATCCCCACTGTCTATTGTTTCCTTTTGCCGGGATGTTGAGCGCTGGAGGAATGATGGTGTCCGCGGAGGCGAGGTGAAGACACGGCCAGCCAGGTCGGGCATTGAGAAGACGGGAGAGGGCGGCAACGAGGAATCGGGGGAATGGGCGCGGACGAGAGGATGGGGAAACGAAGAACGAAATGAGACAGAATGTTACTACACTACCCAGGGTTGACTAACCCCTGATGCTCGCTCCCCAGATATCCCAATCTCCGGACCCGGAGCGCCCGTTCGAGGTCGACGGCGACACGTTCGTAAGTTAGCCCCCCCCTTCCCCTTCCTTCCCACGCTATTTTCTCTCTTGATCTCTTGCTGCACATGTCCCGCCTTCCCCGTCCGCTACAGCTTTCCACTTTCTACTTCACTTTTTTTTTTTTTTTTTTTTTTTTTTTTTTTTCTTTCTGCGAGGGCCCGCGTAACACAACTCACACGCGCGCTCTACGTCCCAGACCGACTACCAGTCCGCCGTGAACCGCGCCTGCGACAACCAGAAGAACGAGTGCGCGCGGGCGGCCAACGCCAACCGGGATGCCGTTGACTTCGCCGTCTCGGACTGCGATAGGCAGAACAGTGAGTCTCCCCTATGATCCTACACCACCACCTCCTCCCTTTCCCCTTGTTCTGCTACGCTCCCGATCGGGCCACCATCCTTCATCCACATCCTTCTCCCATTGGCATCGTGGTAGTCAGCGGGCCGAAGTACGGCCCTGCTTGCTTGCAGCGAGGAACGCATTTCCCCCCCGGGGGGAGGCTGTCGTCTGTTGGGCCGTGGCGAATCTGGGTTGTGCAACTAAGCTGACGACAAGGCGGTTCGGCCAGACGAATGCAAAGACGCCGGCAACGGGGCTGCATTCACGAGGTTCCCGACGAGCTCGGACGCCGAGTTTGATTTCTTCTGCGATGAGTAACCGGGGCATGGCGTGATAGAGCCCGGATGGCGGTCGCGAATAGTCTCATGTCTGCCCTGGATACGAAGCTACGGAGTGCAACTACTTTTTTTGGATAGTACGTCGGAGTTCAAGGTGGAATGACAATCGCTTTAGGGGGCGTTGGTTCTCACACAGAGTTTCTACCGTAGGCAGGCTACGAAATGCTAGGGGCTTTCCACACACATATTCTATATCTTTAGGGATCACTCAAAAAGGGGCGCGGGCCGATGTCAGGATTAGGTTGATCTTTGTTTTTCGTCATATTTACACACGTAGACAGAGCACGAACACTCTCTCTGCTTTTATCGAACACGGCTGACGAAAAAGACCAGTCAGTGAGGCGAGCTCATTACGAAAAGAACAAGAGCCACCAAAGTACTTAAACAATCCACACAATGCACAAACGTCCACAACCCACAATCCAATCCGGGGGTACTGCCTGGTTGTTGCGTCCGAAACTCCGAAAAACTCCTCGTGGAGAACGTGGGGAAAAGCCGGACACAGAGCTGCTCAAAAAACACTCTCGTCCAAAACGCCCGTAAACCGTCTCTCTCTGTGTGCAAGTTTATGAATGAAGCCGATGATGCTGAGGTGAAAACCTGGGAAAATGCGTGGTAACCCAAACCAAACAACAGCAGCAGCAAAACACCCAACCCCCCCAACAGATCGTTTCTTGTTTGTTTTCCGGCGTGTCATGAAGATTCCTACTCCCCTGTTCGCAGAAACGAAAACCGTCTCCCTCATCCCCCTCAAAGACAAAGGGAAAAGGTGCCCGTCGTGGTGTATGTGCATGTGTGTGCTTGTACGCGAATTAAGCCTTCGCAGGCCTCGCGTACATAGTTGGTATCTTCAGTTGTGGCGAGTGAGTGGTCTATTTTATACAAGTGTAGGGTTAGTTGATCGAGAGACGATATTAGGCACCGAGACGTAAGATGCCATCACGCGAACTAGACGCGAGCCATCGGCTTTCTCCGCACGAGGAACGGGCTGGGCATGTCGTCCTTCTCGGGGTCCCAGACGGCGGGTGGATCCATGGAGGCGGTGCTCGTGCTGATGCTGCTGCCGGCGCTGCGGTCCGCGGCGCGGTCCTTGAAGGCGCTGCGCTTGGGGCTGCTGCCGGCGCTCGAGACGGCACTGTCGACGGGGCGGCCGCCCGCGCGCGCCTGCTGCAGCTCGATCAGCGTGCGGCCCTTGACGTTGTTCTTCGTCACTATCGCCGCCGCCTTGGAGACGAAGCCGGTCGCCTGCTGCTCCGGATCCCGCTTGGAGGAGCCGGATACCTTCCGCTGGGAGCCGTTGCCGTGGTGGCCGTTCTCGACGCTTCCGCCATTGAGGTTCTGGACCGACGGGATCTTGCTGAGTCTCCTGTTAGGAGAGTTGCAGCGCTCCCCGAGCGCGCCGTTGCTGGGCTGGTGACGCAAGGCGCCGTTGCTGGGCTGATGGCGCAGAGCACCGTTGCTGGGCTGGTGGCGCAACTGGAGGTCTGATACGGGGCCCGGCGCGGTAGGAGGCGTCGCCTTGGCCGAGGTCTGGGTGCGCAGGCGGTTAGGAGGCGCCGTCTTCGTGGCGTTCAGGACCGGGCGGTTGGGGCCAAAGGGGTTCTTAAGCGACTTCGGCGGGTGCCGCGGCGGGCGAGTCGGCGAGTCGATGGTGAAGGACTGCTCGTCGTCCGAGTCCATTCCGAACACGTTGTCGGGATCCCGGAAGGTGAATTTGCCCTCGTTGTTGGCCGTACCATCGAAGATGGTGGGCTGGTGTGCCGAAGGCGCCTTGGTGGCGTTGTTACGGCGGGGTGATAGGGACAGTGATGCAATTGCAATCGGGGACGGCGAGGCCATTTCGACGTCCATGGGCGTTCCAGCAGGGCGCTCAAACATAGTCTGAGCTCGACCAAAGGGCGTTCTCGTGCTCTTCTTGAGGGGTTGCGGCTCGGGAGAGTCGATAGAGAGGTCAGTGATGTCGGTTGTAGAGGGGAATTCGTAGTCCGTACTGGCACCGCCGATGGAATGGGGGAAGTCTGATTTGGCCAAGGAGGATGCGAATTCCTGCGTCTCGACAGCGCCAAAGGTGACCGACTTCTTCTGAAGTTCTTCCTGCACGCGTGCCTGGACTTCGGCTTCGAAGCGTTGCTGGAGTTGCTCGATCTCCTCGTTAACCAGGCGATCGATCTCTAATCGTGCCTTAACCTCCCACTCTCTCCTCAACGACGCCTCGATTTCCTGGCGCATGGAGTTTCTCTCCGCTCCCAGTCTCTCCTCGGCCTCCTTGATCTTCCTGTTGAGTGCCTCGTTCTTGTTGTGGAGCATCTTGCTCAACTCCACGGCTTCCTTCTCCTTCCGCATCAGGCGAACCACGGGCAAATTAAGCAAGGTCGCGGTGTCCGGTCGGTGATCTGGGTTGACTCTGAGGCAGTCCTTAATCACGGCAAAGAGTTCGGCCGAGTACACTCTAGGCAGCGGCGCGATCCTCCCTTCCTTGATTTTCTGTACCAGCTGGTAGTGGGATTTCGCATTGAAGGGGGGTTCTCGGGCGCAGAGCTCGTATATTATACAGCCCAGCGACCATACGTCAGATTTGAGTGTGTATCGTTCAGCGGCGCAGATCTCCGGCGACATATAGAACGGTGTGCCAACATATGTTGAGGCGAAGTCGTGAGACGAAATCATCTTGGATAGACCGAAATCACCGAGTTTGACTGAATTGTCCTCAGCAAGGAAGACTAATGGGGGTCAGCCAACGTCCCTAACACAGCAGATGCAGACTCACTATTCTCAGGCTTCAAGTCGCGGTGAATAATTGTTATGGAAGGAGCAGGCGTCTTGGGCTTCGCAGTGGGACCAAGGCCTAAGATATTCTTGCCGACCTCAGGGGGATCGACGCCATAATGACACCGGTATAAGGCGGTCACCAGCTGTGAGAAGATGCTCCAGACAAACATCTCGTCTGCGTATTGATTCTTCTGAGAGAGTTCCCGAATTACTCGACCCAGATCGCCGTTTCCACAGTACTCCATGTACAAGTGCAAGTCCTGAGACATCTTAAGATGTTCGCGGTGATAGTAGGCGACAATGTTGGGGTGCTTCAACCCCGACAGGATTTGGAATTCGGCATGTAGTTGTTCACGTTCTTTTTGCGACATCTTCAGATAGCTGATCTCTTTTCGACACATGATAAAGCCGTCGGCTTTTCTTCTGACCTTTCGGATGACTCCAAAGGAGCCATGGCCTGCGACCGTGAACCGTCATTAGCATTCTCTTCCAGTGAACGTCCCCAACGAGATTGTAACAAAGCACGAGGTGGCTTACCGATCTTCTCCAAGACTTCATATTTATCGGACTCCCCCATGATGACTTCAAGACACGTTCGACAATCTTGAGGTGGCTCCGCTATGCCATAGGCTATGAGGGTATGTGTGTGTGACAAGGAAGGAGTGTAAAGAGTAGTGGTTTCCTGCAGCTTTCAAGACCTTTGCTTGAAACTCGGTTGACTAAAGGAATTGAGTTTCAAGGTCGAGAGTGCCTGCACAGTTGTGAAATGTAGGGAAAGAAATGATCACATGCAGGGAATACGAAACTACGAGTCTGCGTCTAGGCAGTAAAACATCGAAAGGTCTACTAGGTACGTGTAGTCAAGTAAGTGAGGGCTTCGCTGCTTCTGTACTAGCGTCAACAAACCGCCGGTGACCACAGCAACCTCAGCTAGCGCTACCGGGGGAATGACGGCGTCGGAGCGATGGCTGGTTGGCTCCAGAGCTGGTTATCGAGTACCGATAACGCGATAAGGCCGATAGAGTCTCGGTTGCAGAATTCCGACCCCGCTAACGTCATATCGCCACCACTATACCAGGGGCTTAACTATAAGATGCTGGGCGGCTTTTCATGACAAACCACATGCCAGGGGACACTCGAATAGATGTACCCGGGCTTGATCTCCTCATCGGGGTTATCGGACGTGGTGGCTTCGATGAAAACTTTCCTTAATCATCCACCATCCATTGCTTCGGCTCTAGGACAGCAATAACTATCATTGAGTATTCTGAGTATCTATTCTACCATGGTGCTAAGAAAGCATGAACTCGAGGCTAAGCTTAAGGATGATATCGAACTCGTGAAGAGCGGTGTGCTTCGCGATGAGAATCCCCTTGATACGAGCGACGAATTCAATGAGCTGCTGGAGGCTTGCCGGAAAGGGGACCTCAAGCGAGTCCAGGAGCTGATCTCCGCCGGGGTCAACTTGAACGGCAAAGACAAATTTGACTATACGCCGCTGATAATAGTGAGTATTGAACACCACGCTGCACCGTGGCGGAAAGTAGACATTGCTGCAAGCCCTGATAGCTAATTCTTGTCTTAGGCGAGTTTGTGTGGGCATTATGAGCTAGTTGAGCTGCTGCTCGAATCAGGGGCGTTGGCAGAACGTGACACTTTCCAAGGAGAGAGATGCATCTACAATGCCCTGAACGACAAGATCAGGAATCTACTCCTGAAGTATGACTACTCGAAGTCTACGGATCCGCTGCAACCCTGGGCGGCCCACATTACCTCCTTGCTATCAAGACACGTGCCGAAAACTTCGGATATTGTCTTGCAGGAGGCGTCCGAGTCCTTCGAGCTTCATAAATTCCTGCTTTCTGCACGTTCGCCTTATTTCCAGAAGAAGCTTGCGGAAGCACCGGAGACGGCGACATGGAAGCTGCCCCATTCAATTCCTATCGAAGCCTTTCGCCTTGTCATCAGATATCTATACCTGGGGGACATCCCGAGGGAGCTAGTCGATGCGCGCAGTACCAGCACGGAGGAAGAGGTCTTGACTGGCGTTGATAAGATCAGCAAGCAGTTAGAGGTCGAGAAACTATGGGAAGCTATTCTCTCCGGGGATGACCGACGGTTGGCACGACAGAGGCATCAGGATGAAGTCAATCGAGCTCAGCAGCAAATCGAGGGATTCTTTCGGGACAAGGTCCTCGGGCACAAGATGTTCGTCGATCCCCGGAAGGTCGACGAGGTTAAGTGGCCGCGCGATAATTCAATGTTTGCCGACTGTTTATTGAGAGCAGATGAAGAAGGGGCAGACGAAGAAACGGAGGGTGAGGAGCATCCCCAAGAGTCTAACGGGATACCCGTCGGCCCTGGAGGTCCGTCGCAGGAGCGGAATGGTGCTAAGAAACCCAGATCTGTCTTGTACCCGGTCCACAAAGCGATGCTCATTCGAAGCCCCTACTTTGAGACCATGTTCTCGAGCAGCTTCCGGGAGGCTCAGCAGTCAGACAGTCTACATATCGTGAAGGTCGACTGCTTGCCCGAGGTTCTGGAGATCGTGCTTACTTTCCTGTACACAGAGAGGGTTGAGTGTCCGCTCGAGTATGGCCTCGACCTGCTCTATGTGTCAGATATGCTATTCCTCGACAAGCTCAAGACAAAAGCCGCCGTTGCCATTAGTACTCTCGGCAGCGGCAGCAACAACCTCTTGATAGACCGAACCCGTACGCAAGACGGCAACGAAGTTGAGGTCGAGGTCGAACCTATCAATGTCTACGACGTCATCCATGCGGCTTGGGACTTGCGGGTCCAGCGATTGGAGGAGTTTGCGGCTCGGTACTTGGCGTATCGTTTAGAGGACTATATTGACGAAGAAGAGTTCGCCGACCTCATCAAGGAGAGTGCCGCAAGACTCAAGACTCGAGAGGAAACCGATACCATCGAATTACTAGACGATATCCGATATTATCTGTCGGAAAGATTCAGACTTCGATTCGAGGACGCCGGTTTGGACGAGATGCTAGACGAGGACGGCGAGATCAGTGCTGAGGCGGCAGAGGCGTTGGCCTCCCACTCGAACGGGATCATAGCGCCAGTCGACATCAGTCAGGACGGCCTACAGGGTGCGCAGCCCGAGAGCGGTGCCGTTAGAGCCGCAGCGCCGGGTATAGAGGGACGAGAGGGCGTTATGCGGACACTAGACGGGAAGGTCGCTGAGGATGAATTCGCATCAGATGCCATAAACTACCAGATCCTTCTGCGAAAGATCGATAATGTACTAGAGAAGCTAAAATTAGACGCATAAGAGCGACGGGAGTAAACGAATGGACGATTTATACATCCAGTCTGGCTTACCTGTACAATCATACCCATCAATCTATCGTGACATAACTTTATAAAGGAAATACATAGTATTCGCTGATTCCAAGACCGCATTCCACGCGAGTGAGCTTCTACAGGTTCTTGTCGGACATCGTTTCCTCCGGCCCTCCGGGTCTATTGCGTATTCTAAGGCTATAGTTCCCAATATGTATGTCTCCTGCAATTGCCAATATATAGTCCTTTATTCGTCCTAGTATCTGGCTTCCCCCCCCCCTTTATCGACTAGGAGGTTAGCAAGCCCGCGCAGAAGACACATAAAAGCTGGAAATATGTGAGCTAGTTAGTGTACATGCAGTTTATAGTTATCGGCTCATGATCTTCTGCAGTAAGCTACGGGTATATAATCGGAGGCATCTGATCTGCGCGCGCCAAGCATTACAGCGACCAGTGTTCCTTAGGCACGGCAGGGGGCCAGTGCCAGATCCTGCCTATGCTGTCTATCTGCAAGTAACTGCCTGATGTATGCGTCCTCTTATTCAGATGGACAGACGATGGAACGCTTGTATTACAGTCAAAGCACATCGTATAGATGAGCCAATCATAAGGGGGCAATGAAGATCTAGAATCCAAGAGCACCCCGCCAGCCCCGCTAGAAAAATTTCGGGGCCCCTGTTCGCTGAATGGACAACGGCATTTCAAGCTCATAAGAGATGTTTCGTATTGGCACCGACTTCTACCCAGAGAGAGGGGAAGAGAGGAACTCTTACCTACTGTTTCTCCTCTTTCAATTTTCCACCAAATTTGGCCCTTCCCTTGCGGTCATGGTTGAATCAGATTGATTGACACCATCGTGGGGCTTAATCGTTAAAACTCAATTGCGGCCCGGGAACTGGTGACGTAGAAGATATCGGGTCAACTCAATCGGAAGACGCGGAGGAATCACGATCCGTTCAACCAGCCTCTTTCTTCGGTTGGCACTTCTGGCAGGATTCGTTACCGTCATACTCTCTACCGTAGGATGGATCCTATCATTGTCGCAGAGCTGTCTAAATGCAATGATGGCGTCCCGTTCCGCGCCAGGATCGACCATGTTCATAGCACATGGGCCAAGACCTTCCTGTCGCGGCCGGAGCTCTATCTCGTACCGGAAACGCTCCCAGAAATCGAGAAGCTCATCAAGATAGCCGGTAGATGTCGTCGTCGCATTACTACGACCGGATCCGGCCATTCGCCCAGTTCGATGACCTGTACCTCTTCGTGGCTGGTGAATCTCGACAACTATAATCGGGTACTCAGTGTCGATAAGAAGACGGGCATCGTGGTCGTACAATCGGGCATCCGCCTATATCAGTTATGCGAAGAGCTTGATAAGAATGGACTCGCAATGCCGAATCTGGGCAGCATCAATAAGCAGTCTATTGCCGGAGCTATCTCCACCGGCACACATGGCTCAAGCCTTCGGCACGGTCTAATGTCCGAAAACATCCCGGCCTTACGGATAACACTTGCGGATGGCACTACGAGACTCTGCTCATCGGACGAAAATCCTGAGTTATTCCGCGCCGCACTCCTCTCTTTGGGTGCGCTAGGTATCATAACCGAGATAACGTTCCGTGCGGTCCCTGCTTTCACTTTGCGATGGAAGCAGGTTATTGACGCCGACGTCAAGATGCTGAACCGTTGGGATCAAGACCTTTGGACGCATGCCGAATATGTCAGGGTCTGGTGGTTCCCATACACCAGAAGGGCGGTTACGTGGTCTGCGCAGAAATCATCAGAGCCGCATTACAACCCGCCGTCATCATTCTACGAAGGCACGTTGGGCTACTACGTCTACCATAACCTATTATACCTAGGTCAATGGTTCCCGCGCATCTTACCATGGGTTGAATGGTTCACATTTGGCATGCAATATGGCTTTAGGAACGGTACAACTACGGAGGCTGTCCAGCCTAGTAGGAAGGCACTCTTGATGAACTGTCTTTACTCTCAATTCGTGAACGAGTGGGCCATTCCCTTACAAAAGGGACCAGAAGCGCTACGGCGCCTCAGCAGCTGGCTCAACAACCTCTCACCGAACGACCCGGACTATATGCCCCACAACATTCCATTCTCGTCCGAGGGCTTATACGTACACGCGCCCGTGGAGGTGCGGGTATCTGACACCTCGTCCGCGAATACCGAACCTGTAACTCCCAGGCCGTACCTCGACCCCACGGTCGAGGACGGACCGACCCTGTATCTCAATGCCATACTGTACAGGCCCTATCACACGGATCCGACTTGCAGAGCCCGGTACTACGAGGCGTTCGAGTGGCTGATGCGGGACCTGGGCGGCCGCCCGCACTGGGCGAAGAACTTCGAGACGGACGGAAAGGTGATCGAGCGCATGTACGGCAGTAACCTGGAGGAGTGGCGCAAGGTGCGGCAGGGCGTCGACCCCGAGGGCATGTTCATCGGCGCCTGGCACCGTAAGCATGTGTTGGGCGACGGACCGATCTTACCGTTGGAGGAGGTGGAAGCCGGGCGCAGGAAGGCTTTCTCAGGAGGCGTCTGGGTCGAAGGCGATTACAGCCTCGTGCCCGATTCGGTCACCGGTTTTGAGAAACCGAAGCCGAAAGAGTGGGTAACTCCAGAATCAGCCGATGGGGAAAGGGGTATCAAGGCGTGAGGCCGAGACGCGACTTGGTTTTCGTATTATGAATGGCACGATGGACGAAATTCCGCTAACTTGGACTATTTTCATCTACGGTGTTTGATACCAATTGCTTCAGTCTATCTAGGTAGCTTAGTCCGACACAACCATGCCTGGCTTAACGTCGCTTTTGCTTCCGGGGAGCGCAGTCAGGAGAGGACTCATGAGACCGCGATGGGTCGGGGCGACTAGACTAGGAGCTAGCCAGCGGGCACAGAACACGTCCTCAGATTAATGCCAGCGGACGCATCTCAATGGGTACAGAGCTCGGGAGCTACGCCTCTGTTATTCGTTGAGAATGCTGCCGTCGGCCATGCTGTACTCGTTGCCGGATCGGTTGAAGAATACTTCAGCGAGGGCTGGCTGGCCTCACTGTAAGACTTGCTTCACCACCGACACGGACGTCTTCATGATATATCCCCAGGTAAGCGGGGCGAATCGAAACAGGGACATGTTTGTGCGTGTAATGAAAGGGGATTAGGTCGGGTAAAAGGAGAGGAGCAACCGGTGGAGACGTGATATCTGCTTAACCTCTAGTCAAACCGCTATCTGGTTGGCCGTGGACATCCTCCCACAGCTATTGCTATAGTCGGGCAGAGAGGACCAGAACAGATTCCTCCACGAACGAACTCTTAAATATGTGCGAGGCGATCTGCATGGACCGAGCCCCCTCCTATCTCGAACCTACGCTACCTATGCTCAGAGATATTGACTGGAGGTTGCTGTGAGTAGGAAATGTACGTTGTTCGCTGCTATATTTCATCCGTAAGTGTGTAAGAGAGTGTGTCGTTACAACTTTGTCGGGCCCGTTGGTGCAGTAGAATTTTCACGTGCCAAATAGGAGCAAGTGGGTCAAGCACAGGGAAAATAAAAACCCTCGGGGAGGCTAACAAGAACGAGACCAGCCATGACCAATGAGAGGAGGCGGTCAGCTTCAGCCCTAGACCAATCCACGCCAAGGAAATGGCCCTATCTCGCCTCAAAATTATCCTACAGTTGCCGTCGGAGAACGAACGGCTTGAACTTATTCCTGCGCCTCATAGTAACCTAAGGGATGCATCTCTCGTCTGCGAGGTCGGGAGCAGCTCGGAAATGGAACGCAGGATGCGACGACGTTCCTGGATTCGATCCCTCGGGCCCCATCAAAGCTCCGCTCACGCCATGATGACATGATCTCTCGTAGCCCGCTAGGGGCTCACCATGCGGGTCGAACGACAAGGCCCGTTTGCAAGGTCGGGCGGGCATTGGGCCTTAGGGCTGACGGAGTCTACTCGGAAGCTTGCGTCGGCAGTCATGGTCTCTTTGGGTCTGTTGAGGAGCGGCTTGATAAAATCTCGCCGTCGCACGAATCTCGGCGGCGCTTGTGAGTTTCACCCTGTTCACCTTCGCCCTGGAGCCTGAGCCGATTTCCTGGCCCTCTCGCAATAGTATCTCGACTTCGGCCTTGGTTGAGATGGATAAATCTCTGGAGCTAGACTCGGCAACCGGGACCGGCACGTCGACCCCGAGCGAACCGCACGAGGCGTGGACTCCCGCCACGGAAACCGATGCCCCGGCGCCTCCCCCGGATGGCGGCCTCAACGCTTGGGTTCAGGTGATGGGCAGCTGGTGTGTTCTCTTTTGCACTTTCGGACTTGTGAATACGTTCGGGGTCTACCAGACGTACTACGAACACACCCTAGCTTCGAGCTCGTCATCGGAAATCTCCTGGGTTGGGTCGATCCAGGGAAGCCTCCTCCTGTGCGGCACCCTGGTCTCCGGGCCGCTCTTCGACGCTGGCTACTTCCGCCACCTGCTTTATAGCGGCCTATTCCTGATCATATTCGGCCAGTTCGTCACGTCACTCTGCACGCAATTCTGGCAAATCGTCCTAGCTCAGGGTATATGCATTGGTCTGGGCTGTGGCGCGGTTTTTGGACCGTGTACCGCGGTAATAGCTCAGTACTTCTCGAGCCGCCGCGCTCTGGCGTCTGGGCTCGTGTCGATGGGCTCGCCGATCGCGGGCATCGTGCTGCCGATCGTGTTCAGCGATCTGCAGCCGAAGATCGGCGCGCCGTGGGCCACGAGGGTGATTGCCTTCATCTTGCTCGGAATTTCGGTGATCCCGCTCGTCTTCCTGCGTACGAGGCTGCCTCCGGCCAAACACCACAGGGCCCTGATTGACACCACCGCCTTCCGTGATGCGTCGTTCATGACGTTCACCGTCGGCGGCCTGTTCGCCTTCATGGCGCTGTACATCCCGTTCTTCTACATCGAGCTGTTCACCGTCGACCACCGCCTCGCGCCCGACGGATTCTCGGCGTCGTACATGGTGACGCTGATGAACGCCGGGAGCGTGCTCGGGCGGATCATACCGCCCTACATCTCCGACAAGACGCGTCGGCCGGCGCTGGTGATGGCCGCGAGCGCCCTCGCGAGCTGCGTCCTCGCCTTCGCATGGCTCGGCATCCGCGACTCCCTCGCCGGCACCGCCGCCTTCGCCGTGCTCTACGGCGCCGTCTCGGGCGGCGTCGTCGGCATGCAGTCGGCGGCCACTTTCAGCCTTACGCGCGACATGGGCCGCGTCGGCACGCGCCTTGGCATGGTCTGCTTCGTTGCCGGCGCCGCCATGCTCATCGGCACCCCGATCGCCGGCGTCATCCTCGGCGGCGGTGGCGGCGGCGGGCCCGGCGGCGGAGGGCCGCCCCCAAGGTGGAACGGTCTCATCGGCTTCTCCGCCGACTTGCTGCTCATCGCCACCGCTCTGCTCTTTGCGACCGTGTGGTTCGTGCTGAAGGCGGAGAGGGGGCAAAAGTGAGTGAGTGAGTGAGAGGGGGCAGACCACGTGGAGGGGACGGACTGGTTGGTTTACCTGCATATGTGGCAGGTGGAGGGCGCATTTGGCAGCATAGCATCGGCGTTGGGACTCTGTAGATTGGGATGCTCGTTTGCTATTTGGCGAGTACGAAGCATTGGGCTACTACGGAGCACCTGGCGTCCCTGGCAATCGGTTTCGTTTTAGACTTATTTCTTGTCCTCAATAAGTATCGGTTTCCAAAGAAAGCGAAGAGGGGAAGAGGCTATTCGATCATCTTGCGTGCTTGGATGCAAATTGCGAAGCAGAAACGCCAAGGGACTCGTATCATTGACTAGATACTGATTTTATCCCGGGTCCGAAAGACCTCCAAACGAAGAACTAGATGTGTATTGCGGTCGGGGAGTCGACCATCGGTGCTCATGGTAGTAGTAGTCTTGGTCTAAACTGTCAAGAGAATGTCGACTTAGCCCAGTGACCTGGAGAGATCATGCTTTCCAGTCTAAATAGACGACCCAATTCGTCAATCCCTCACAGGCTTCTCCGCCGAATGTGGTTGAAGCCCTCAGACCCTCGAAACCCCCTCTCCCCCCCTATTTTTCAGTCGCAGTCTCGTAGATAATAACTTGGCAAAGACTGAACTGATCAAGACGACCAACCATTCGAGTAGCCTCAGGAACCGAGGCAAGGGATCTCCATGGCAGGGTAATCAACCATCTGTCATGTCATTTTAAGCAAATTTTTCACGTATACATCACTTACCCCCCCAACAGTCAACCATCCTGCTTTGTTAAATACTTAAGTAACTATCGTTTAATGGTCGGGTGTCCATTGGGTTGTTCTCGCGATATATGTTGCTTCTAGTACTAGCAAAGAGTATAAAATTAGATACTGCAACGATTTCGGTGAGCTAACCTAAGGCCACTTTACCCGTCCCCCCCCCTTTTTTTTTTTGAAAGTCACAGCTAAGAATACCAATAACAGTTATGAGTGTCTTGTGATATCCTTTACCCCTATGGGATTCCACGAGCACTGACATCTTGGTAAAAGCAGTAAGGAGAATTTTTGAAACATCGAGCTCTGATGAGAGTTTAATCTTTGATGCTGCCCCTATGGGCGAAAGGTCGTAGGTACTAAGTACCTGCACGAGGCAGACAATCGGTTTGAATGGTGTATCAATACATCCTGCCCGTCCATGCCCTTTGCTCTTGAGCGCGCCTTCCCTCGCAGTTGAATGATTATTCAAATCCTGCGACGCGTCCATTTCTTCCTTTCCCTGACGTGTAAACGCGATACCATCCCGTCCACACCATCCCGTCCGCCTCAACAACTTCTTTTCCTCGGTTAGCCATCCTCAGCATTTTCACAACTTCATCAATCTTACAACTCGAAACCGTACCCAATATCTCATACGCGGACTCGAGGTCGCCTCCTATTACTTATACCCATACTTTCTGCTTATTTTAGTGTTCCTTCTTAATATTGTTGGATGCGTGTTCGACGTGTCAGTGCCCTGCTGCTATCATGTTCTACAGTCATGAGAGTAAGCCCCGACTACGCTCACTTCAACCAGGCACGAACTCGAGCTAACATGACATCGAAGTCTTGACTAGTCGCCAGTACGGTGTAGCCACGATCTGGTATGACTTCTCTTAGCCCTGTCTTCCGTAGCTTGCTGGCTGTTCTCCTATTCTGTCCCGGCCACTCGTCCACGTTGTTAATTAGTGACAGGCTTGTGGCAACCATCGGCAATAAGTCAAGCACCAGGAAAGTCACTCGTAAGGCCATTCAAGAGGTCAACGTGGAGAAAGCATGCGACAAGATCCTGGATCCCGGCGCTCCCATCGCGCTGCGCTTGCAGGGCAACCTCCTCTATGGCGTCTCCCGAGTATACAACCAGCAATGCACATACATGCTTAGTGATGCACAGAAGATACAGAACACCATGCACGTGTTCTTCACCAAATTCGGTGACAATCATCTTGACCCAGAAGCTGGCCAGGCGAAGTAGGTGTCATCAACTTGTTCAAGGTCAGCACGGAACTGTTGTGTGCTGACTTTCCACAGACCAGAGAATCTCACAATCGACAACGATCCCGCCTTCATCCCTAACATGCAACTGCCCAAATTTGACCTCGACGCCTTGGTAGCGAGCCAGGCAACGAATAAGGCTTCCTCTCAAATGTCTCCGCTCGGAAGCTCTCAAGGTTCTGGATCCGGAAGTTCCGGTCGGGGCGGCTTCCCAATCGAACTTGACATTCATCGCTCGGATACGCCCAGTCGTCAAGATTCCCCCTTCGGCCTTCAAGGTCTTTCATCCGCACAGAAACTAGGCAGTATGGCGGGCGATGAACGACTGGTTCACTTACAAGAAGAAGTCGATGTAGCTGGTGCCGAAGACTGGGGAATGGAGATAGACGAGGACGGAAACATCATTGAGAGGGCGGTTCCGGCCATCTTCCAAGATGAACTCGAACTCCCTCCCATTCCGGGCATCGAAGAACGAGAGCGAGCGAGGAACTATACCGAACATCCCGCTCAACAAATTCATGGCGACGATCAGGGCGACATCGTAATGAGGGACGAGGAGCCACTTCCAGTAGCTGAGGCTTTCCCGCAACGGGAAGGGCCGCACGATGCCTTCCAGATGGACGAAGCTCCTGCCCAGCGAGCAGCTGTCCGACGAGGAAGGAAGCGACGCGTCATTCAAGCAGACGATGAGACTCAAGTTTCCAGGAACGAACTGAAAGATTGGCAGACAGACTACCTTCGGAATTGCAGTACGCACGGAATGCATTCCACCACTGCAGCACAGGCCAAGCATAATGCTATCCACCTGACGTTCGGCCTGGGGATCGGCAACATCGGACAGAATCTTGGCATCCCTGGCATGATTCACCCCCTCGCTCTCCACTTTTCCGGGGACTCTCTGTACACTGCTCTCACTGGACTCCAGGTGACCGAGCAACCCCGAGGTAGACGTCGTTCTGCTTCCGAGGCTATCGAAGACGATGAAGAGGAAACAGGTCGGCGCGTCAGAGCCCGTCTTGACGATGGCAATAACCAAGATGGTCAGGCACATGGTCTTGGAAGCGACGATGCCTTTGACCTCGGCCAACTCCTCGGCGACTCTCCTCTTCCGGAGGTCGGTCGTGAGGCTCAAGAACCCATGTCCGAACATCTCTCGTCGGCCATGCAGATGCCATGGAACCGTGGTTCCTCTGCCGTGCCTTCCTCGGTTCGCGGTCCCGGCTCAGTCCAAAAGGGTCACCAGGTACCATCCAGCCCTCTTAAACACCGCAGCGACGTCCAAGACATTGTTCGCTATAGCGACGACATGCCCACGGGCCTTGGCGACGACGATTTCGACCTTGGCCGCGGCCTCGGCTCTCACGACGACTCCTTTGATGGCCTTGGAGGCCCCGTGAGAGGAGAGCCCACTAAGAAACTGAACACGCAGGAGCAGAATGAGCGCCTGCGCACCGCGCTCGACTTGGAGGGAAAGAACTTCCTGTCATTCATCGAGTCGGCCGTACGGGAGCACGGCGAGCGCCGTGAGGATGACGACGTGCAGAGGGGGCGCAAGTGGATCGCCTTCGACGACGTCTTCGTGCCCCGCGAGACAGCCCGCGCCACCGCCGCCCGCGCCTTCTACCACGCGCTCTGCCTGGCGACCAAGGACCAGATGTACGTGCAGCAGGACGGGGACCCGGATACGCCGCACGGCCACATCTGGCTCGGCGTCAAGGTGCCGCCCGTTGCTTAACTTGAGAACCGGAGGCGGTCACGGCCGAAGGCATGGATTGGTTGGCACCTTCACTTCACTATTCGTAATCCTGCTTGTGGCGTTTCTGGGTGTTCTCTTTTCTGGCCTTTTCTCCCTTCTAGCGACGACTGGGCTGCATACACACATACAGACGTTTCACCCCGGGAGGGAGGCACGAATATCGATATCTTGACATAAGACTCCCTCATGGCATCACTGCCACGTTCATGGATAAAGGGCAATGGGAAAGTTACGAGGCGATCTGCGAAGGAATGGATGGATTTCTGGGGGTTGCGATTTGATTTGAGACGAAGATTCCCGAGGCCATTTTGCTTTTGCGCTGAGATCTGTGGCGGCCCATAGATATACTCGGCCACTATTGGAGGGTTGGACTGCGCCTCGGGGCCTCGTCGAGCTCATTTACGAGTCGTGTGTTTGCACGTTCTCAACCGGATAGTGCCCTCTTGCCTCACTCGAGTCGCTCTCTTTGCCTAGATAGTAGATATGCAGCTTCACGATATGCGGCAATGACGAGCATCATGATGATCATTAAGATATCTTAGTTTGCATTTCTCATTACTCGCGTCATGCGTGCATCAACTACGTACGTACTCTAGCGCCACCAGTCTAGTCGTATACACCGTCGCCGTCGTCGTCCACGCCCTCCCGGTCCTGGAAGACCATGTATTCGTCCTCGGGCACCTCGTCCTTCGTCACGACCTTCCAGGCTGCTTTTACCGCATCCAAGCACCCGTCGTCGAATGAGAGGCTGAGCGACGGCGAGGGGAACGAGAACAACGTGGCGCCGCCGCGAGCGGTGCTCGTGGCTTCACGTCCGCTGAGCGACTGCACGTACTGCACCTTGTACAGCGCGACAGGCGTCTCGTCTGGCGGTGCGGCCGCTCGCAGCAGCGACTCGAGGGCGCGCTCGAGGGTCTGCGGCGCGTCCGACGCCGCGGACGTTGTGAGGTAGATGACGGCTATGCGGAAAAACTCGTCAGCTCAGTCCCATGCGAGATTTGCAAAGGGGTGATAAGAAAGTAAGAAGACGATGGTGCAATCAGGTTGTCAGAGGTTGGTCTCGTCAAAGCGGAGCTCAGACAATGTAGATAAGTATTCATTTTTGTTGGATCATCATAACACCAGGTGCGAAAGAGCGTGAGGAGTGGGCGGTGAAGACTTACTCTGGCCTGGGGGGCATTCGCCCGTGTCGCTCGAGTGTACATAGGCGTAGACCGGATTTGTTGATGTTGAGGCGTCGCCGCTGCTGCTGGCGGAACCCCGGGGGAACGCTACAACGGCCACTGCTGGTATCGGGGATCCCTCGACTACGACCTCGAATAAACTTTCAAGTCGCGAATTAACCACGGCGACGAGTCGACTTATCGCTTGCCCATCGGGTGAAGGTTGTCCTTGAGAAGATATGACGGTGGAAGCCCGAATGGTAACTTCGTTTGACAACTTCAGCGAAACAAGGCCATCACTTCCATCGTCCTCGATATGCATGCTAGTTCCTAACATGTAAATACCGCCTCCCACAGCACCAGCACGACACGCCACTTGGGCTACTTCCGAAAGGCCACCCCATTTCGGATAGACAGCACAGAACCCAGGGCCGAAAAGACCCATAGAGGTGAGATGCCGGTGGAGAGTCGCTAGGCCATCTTCCACACCGATTGTACCATCCAGTGTCAGGGTCAAGGCGAGAATATACTTTCGTAGCGTCTCGTCCAGCTTGAACTCGGATGTAAGAAAATCTGCAAGTGGCTGCCTAGCTTGGCTCTCCCATACCGACGTGTTCTCTTCCGAGTTGTAATCCGCGACGAACTTGAGAAATTTCATCAGTGATCGCTTGGACTTCGCCGGTATCGATTGTGTTGAGAACACATCCTCACGAGTGCTAGGTATTCGAGTCAACCTTGACGCGGCCTCCTCGGTCGCGGCGTCATCGTATATGAAGAACGAGCCGACTGCGAGGAACTCAATCTGTCGAAATGCTCTCGACGATACAAGCTGCTCCAGCAGCTTCGCGCGGCTGTGGATAATCTGGGGTGCTAGAGCCAAGGAATAAGCCCTCGAGAAGGAGAGTCCCAGGGCATCAGCCTCTTCATGCTTCCAGATGCTTGCGCGCCGGAAGATGCTTGATCCAACAGGGTCTTCTTCACTACCCGTCTCGCCATTCCCCGCATGAGCGGCGGCCCAGCCCTCCACTTCCTGCAGACTAAACGCAGCTTCGTGTTCGCCGTAATAGCCGTTCGGATCAATATGAAGAATGCGCTTCTTCGACCGCGAGAGAGCTCTTCAGCGGGGGATGCAGACTGGGTCAGTCAGATCATGTCTCTCAAACGCTACCCTAGGAAGGCCATTGCTTACAGGGCCAGTAGGGATTGCTGCAAGCCAGTGCCACAGATGACCGCATCCCATGGCTCGTCTGCGAGGGACTCCATGATGATCTGTCCTTCTGTCTGTTGGTTGGCGGTTGCAAGTTCTGGGAGAAGAAAATGGAGATAGATGGAGGGTTTGAGAGCTGGAAGAACTTTTGCGGACTCCAAAAGTGAGCTCCCCACTTCGGAGCAACCTCGGATATCTGACCGAAGGGACTATGCTAGCGCAATACGGTGACCCACCTGTTTGTTGTTGACAAGTCTTCAAGCTCTGTTTGCGGCTTTGTGAACCTTTTTTTTTCTCTTATCAAAACAACAACCGCTCACCAGTATCCAGCTTTCTGCAGCCTCGTGGCACCCATAGCTATGCCGGTAAGAGAGCGGCCTTTCAGTAGGCGGCTCGATTCGCTGAGCGGCAGAACGAAGCCTCGTCCCGTATCTACTATCCTGGAATTCACGCCTGATAGGATGGTTCGAAGGGTTGATACATCGTGTTACATTATAAAATCTGATTCTACTCGTGATCTTGGATGTTGACTATGCCCTCCCTTAGTGTCCTGTCCTCGAGGGCTTCCCAGTAGTGCTCATATTACGAGGTATCGGCTTTTGAGCTTTCCTCACAAGGATGACCAGGACAAGTGGTTTATTGGAAACAAAGCCTTTCACTGGACGGTCTCCACTCATTAAACCAAGGGAGCAAAAGACCAGTGTTGCGATACTGTTTCTGACTTTGAATATTCAAGTGCTAGTTCTGTACAGCGGATAAAGGTTCTCGTTCTATAAGAGAGGCCGGCTAATTCGGTATCACTAGACTTTCGATGAGCCAGACACCTTCTAATTGAACACAAGTCGTTGCATTGACAGCATCACAGTCGCAAAATATAGAACACCATCTCACACGACTCTAATGGATCCCGTATTCACCTACCTAGCAGAAGTAAGCCGGACGGCCCTCAATCAAGCCCGCCAGGTCAGCGGCTCCGGCGGCAGCAACGGAGACGAAGTCCGGGCCGAGCGGGTCCTCGGGCAGTCAATCAACATGTGTCTATCTACCCGGTCGCGGGAGTTCATAGCTATAGCCGAGCACGGAAAGAAGATCACGGATCTGGTAGCGCGGATCTCTGCCAAGAAGCGCGAAAACGGGGACCTCCAGCTGCAAGTAGAAGGCGAACTGGCGCCGTCTTTGTTCCTTCTCCTGAGCGAGACGACTAGGGAGAAGATCAGAGAACATCTTGAGAATACCATTTCTTGGGGTGAGGAGGAGCAGGAGTTGGTGTGTCAGGTCCAGAAGGTGGTCTCGAAGGATTCTCCTCAGAACACTGGGTTAGCGACTTGGAGTGAAGTTGTTCGTCTGCTCGAGCGGATGGAAGAGCTTAGTCGGAAGATCGAAGATGGTCTTTGGATTTCGCTCGAAATGCTAAGTTCATGAAGCAACAGTTTATTCTTAGTAAGAAGTTCGAGGAGCATATCCAACTTGGACCAGTTGATAGACAAATGACCTGGGAAATTCTGACCATGAGTACTCCTGTTGCATATTTTTCATGCTATCCGAGATTGCAGTTGATCAACCGTGCATGATCGAAGTAACGAGCCACTTGATTTTGATGTACGGCGTCGCCCATGCTCAATAGTCAACCATCCCCTAGTAAAAGTAGCCGTGTAGTATCAATACTGTTCTATTGGGTATCATCTATCCAGCCTTTGCCAAAGCGTTTTTGAAGTCCTGCCACCTCTCCTCAGCTACGCTGACGAATCTTCTCAATACCTGGGGTCCTACAGTAGTCCCGCCACTCTTTGAGATGCCCAAGATCCTCGTACCTCCCTGCGTCCGATCAACTACTACCGTAACAGTCTCGTCACACAGACTCTCCTCGAACCGGTCCGGGTCCACCAGAATCCAGTACTGCCCGCCGCCCCTCTTCTGCCTCTCCTTCGCCGTGAAGACGGCCGCCGTGCACGCCACCGGCAGCCCCCGTACTTGCAAGGGAAGAGGCTTCTTCCTCGAACACAGCACCATTTCCCGATCCGGGTCCCAGTACGCCTGCGGCAGCTTCGTGTCCCTCAGCGCGGCCACGACCGCGGCCCAGGCGGCGTCAAACGGGTTCCCGTCGAAGGAGATGAACAGTAGGTCGATGTACAGGACCCAGTATGCCTTGACCTCCTTCCGTGGCTCTTCCGGTCCATCTTTGTCTTCTTCTCCGGTCGTCGGCCCCTCTTCTCCTCGATCGCCCCGCAGCCCCTTCCGGTCGAAGTATATCCGCAGGTCCGCGGCGTCGAGCAGGCCCGAGCTGTGCAGCAGCGAGTAGACGCGCGTGCTGAGGGTCTGCGCGAGGCTCGTGGGCGGGACGCCGGGGAGGAAGTTCGGCGCGCAACCCGTCGCCAGCTCGATGTTGGGCACGAGGAGGTCGTAGTCCCGCAGCTCGTCCGTGCTGTTGTTGTCATCTCGGGCGTCCTCGTTCCCGAGCACGGGCGTCCGGTAGTTCGGGATATGCGACGCCAGCAGCGTCTCGGCGCGCACGCCGCAGATCACGGTGGTGTCTCCCGTCCGCACGACGGCGCTGCCTTGCGCGTGAGACAGGGACGACGTGTTGACGTTGGGCTGGCGCGCCTGGCGCGGCTGCCGGCCGTTCGTGCGCGCCGAGGGCGTCGTCGAGGGGTCCGGCGGCTGCAGGTTCGCGAGCAGGTACGGGTGCGGTGAGAGTTTGGCGAAGGTGGCGCTCGAGAGCGTCAGGCCGTTCTGCGTCGCCATCTTGTAGGGGTAGTACAAAGGTGGGGGGGCGGAGGGGGGAATTGAGCTCCCTAGAGGGCTGTTCGACCTTCGCGGCGCCGGGAAAAGCGTGGATGAATCGAAGGTCGTTGTCTTGCTCGCTGACGAGTTGGAAATTTCATTGACGTACAAACCGTCCCTGGCAGAGCTAAAAACAACATTTAAACTACAGCCTACTAGCCGCTATTAGCCTTGCAGGCCTAGCCTAGTGCGGGGCACCTTGTGCCTACAAGGACCATGTCCACCATGTGCCCGCTTAAGCTAATTATCGATAAGGATTGGCCCCCCCATGACTTCAACCCCTCCTCAGCATCTGCGATGAATCCAAGGACTGAATTATCAAGATACCTACATATACTGCACCAAGTCCGAAAGTCCCTGGTATGTTGTGAGTCACTAAAGCTAACCGACCATGGACACCAAAAGGTTGTATTGGGACTACCTAGTATGGTACGATGACCACCGGTTAAAGTTTTGAGGTTGAGGGAACGCCGATTTGCTCCGATCCACTATCAGAGTTTTAGGTCTCGGGGAGAAGAGATTTCCATCATTCGCATAAATAATACGCTAGCTTCCTACTGTTCTCCTGTATTTCTACGTTAGAATTCATAAAGCGACTCCTAGGGTGTCGGGTGAATAGGAATTACCCAGAACATCTTTCTTCGGCAGTGATATTTCTTTAAGTACCGAAAGGGCAGGATTTAAACATGGGTGCCGACGCTGTCACCACTCTTGACGTTTCGTCTCTTCCGAAGATCGCATCTGGCAAGGTGCGAGACCTTTATGATATCGATGACAAGACCCTGCTGTTTGTCACGTCAGACCGCATCTCTGCCTACGATGTTGTCATGAAGAACGGCGTGCCGGGCAAGGGTTTCGTCCTGACGCAGCTGTCCAAACACTGGTTCAACGTCCTCCCCGAGAAAGTCCCAGGACTGAAGACCCACTTCCTCACAACTGACGTACCGGCTGGCATCGTGCCGGAGGAGGCAGAGAAGATCCGGGGCCGCAGCATGCAAGTGAGGAAGTAAGTTGAGCCAGCAGCCTGCCCGGTACGGGTGCCGGCGGTTGCATATAAGAAAAGCTAACTCCCGACTCGGCTCAAGGTATTCCCCGTCGAGGCCATCGTCCGCGGGTACGTGACCGGCGGCGCGTGGAAGGAGTATGTGGCGAAGGGCACCGTGCACGGCATCCAGATAGCGCCGGGACTGAAGGAGTGCGCCGCCATCCCCGGCGGGCCCATCTACACGCCCAGCACCAAAGCGCCCGAGGGCCAACACGACGAGAACATCCACCCGGACGAGGCGGCCAAGCTCGTCGGCGAGAAGTACGCCAAGCGGATCGAGGAGTTGGCGCTGCAGGTGTTCAAGGCCGGGCAGGAGTATGCGGCGGACAGGGGTGTCATCATCGCGGATACGAAGTTCGAGTTCGCGCTCGACGAGGACGAGGACGAAGTCGTGTTGGTCGACGAGGTGCTCACGCCGGACTCGTCGCGCTTCTGGCCCAAGGACAAGTACGAGACGGGACGGGACCAGGAGAGCTTCGATAAGCAGTTCCTGCGGAACTGGCTCACGAGGGAAGGCCTGAAGGGGAAGCAGGACGTGGAGGTCCCGGAGGATATCCTCTCGGCCACGAGCGAGAGATACCAGGACGTATTTAGGCGGCTCACGGGGAAGACGCTGGGCGAGGCTTTGTCGTCTTGATCGCAGTTGCACCGTAGCAACAATGTAGGAAAACGATTATAAGGACCAAGGGCACCGGCCGGGATCGGTTTATTTTGTGATTGCAGGCTAATACACGCGACGGCTAGCTCTAACTTGCCTCCAAACAATTTATACAGGTAGTTCCCTCTCATGCTTCCAATTCCCGGCTGTCGAGTTGTTCCAGCGAGAGTATTTTATTTTTCGGCTACGTAGGCGCCCTCTTGAGTGCTTCAGTTAAAGGAGATGAATCCATATAGAACTCAGCAGCGCGAATTAAGCCTTTCTCGCCCCCTTCGCTTACCAAGCGGAAGACCGCAAAAGCTGGGACATTGATCTTCTCCTCCTCGGGATCGTCTTTCACTTCCCAAGTAATATGGCAGGCCATATATATCTTGTCGTTCCCAACCATGTCTACATAACTCGAGTCAGTGATAAATGTGACCGCGCAGTGGCACTGTATGGCCGAGATAGGAGAAGCCCACCGAATTTATCAACGTTGTGCTTCATCCTCACCAACCGGGGCCATATGGCCTCGAAGAAGGGTCGCAAACCGTCTATACCCTCCATAACGGGCGTGTTTCCGAACTGGACCTTGGCATCCCTAGTGTAAACCGCCGGGAGCGTATCGATGTCGAGCGAATCAGCTGCTTCATGGAACTAACACTTCGTAAGCCTCTCTGTCCCTCAGGTTTCCCCTGGCCTGGCTGGCTGCATGTAAGTAACATTCGTGCACCCACCCTCTGCAGCCACAATTCCACCTCGGGCCGGGTCGTTGGGAGGAAGGCCATTTTTTCCAAGTCAAATCTCGGCCAATGTGAATAATGGACAAGGTTCGTCGGACTTCATGATGGCAGAAAGAGAAGCTCGCAAAATGGGAGGTTATATATTTCCAGAGCTGTGCTTCATCGGGCGCCGCGATGACCAAAGCGCCATAACCACCGTTTTCTGAAATAGGAAATGCTTCAAGATGTAGGCGTGCTCTGGAAGTCCAAGCTTACCAACCACAGGAACCATTTTCCTATTCAGGATAATGGTCGAGAGTTGTTAAAGTCTACGGGTCTGCATAGGCCACTAAATTCACGTATTTAGAAGGTGTGACGACTAGCTGGCTCAGCCAGTAAGGTTTACATCCGAACCGAAGGCTTCGAGCGGTTAACAATCGGACTATTTGACCATCGGGTCTTATCCGACATGGCCGACTATAACCTCTGTCTTCACGGTGGAAATGGAATGCCTCCATGCTCAGGCACATTGACGGATCCGCAGGAACCCTGGACCACCAGTCGGATACAGTGCGTTCCTCTCGAGCCCACCGGACCGCATTGTCCAGGGTATGATGGTCCGTGGCCCCATCCTACCAACGCGGCACATAAACGGGAAAATAAGGCTTACTACGCATGAGAATTTCCCCCGGAATAGGTGAAGAACGAACTTCACCTAACCATTAAGTTAAGTCCACTATTAGGAAATCTCCCCCACAATGCAGCGCAAAG
Source organism: Monosporascus sp. CRB-9-2 (assembly GCA_004155915.1). NCBI lineage: Eukaryota > Fungi > Ascomycota > Sordariomycetes > Xylariales > Monosporascus > Monosporascus sp. CRB-9-2. The sequence goes on along the minus strand of QJOA01000168.1, from coordinate 35,908 downwards.
TCAAGTGACCATATCTTCCTCCAATACAACATCTTCCCAACTGCGTGGAACGCATTCCACTCATTATACATGAACCACAGTGGTATTGGAAGCCATTGTCCCGTCTCTACTGGCTGCTCGCCTTGATGGAGTCGGCAGGCACACTGACTTGATGAGCAAAAGGATCTACGGGGGCGTAAAGCCAACGGGTCTTGAACTCCGACGAATCAGAGCCGTCCCCTTGCCGCCCGCCATGCAAGCCGTTTGATCGCCATCAGAGCCAATTCTCCAATGATCGTGCCGAATCCGGTCGCCTGCTGCTGCAGAACCAAGAGATTTCCAAGATGACGCCCCTTGCGCACCTCAACCGGAAGCACGTCTTTCTGCTAATTCTCATTTAATAACATGGCTACACCCCAAGCTGCCGTAGGGCATAGTATGCTGCATCAAATGCATGCAGGTCGCTCAAGTGGCCGACTATAGTAAACTGTGGACCTTGCACAGGCGATCGGCCGACATTACAGGCCCCTGACAGTTGAGTATCCGGCTGCGGCGATGACAGGAACACTATCTACAAGCCGTGCGAAACTCGAACGCCACAACTGCAGGCGACAGAAATGCGACGCAGTCGTAATGCAACCTTTACTGGGACTTGGACATACAGCCTGAAACCCCCAAGAGATTGCCAGGCCTTTCCTCTTCTTCCGTGAAGGTTTTCTCTCTTTTAACTTTAAAGAGATAATATTTACCCGCTGATCTGCTCGCCTGCCCGCCCTCCTAGCTGGGTTCGGGTATCTGCAAGTGCCGTCCTAGCATCACGATCCTAGTTGGCCCACAGGAGCTTCCCGTGCTGGTGATAACAGGCGATGCCAAGATTGAACGACGGCGCGCCTATTGAGCGCCTTCACCTTGCAGCCAGCATTCTGCGGGGAACAGCCATTTCGTGACCAGCCAATATTAGAGTGCGGTCAACCGCTGGACCTCGCGCTATCACCGGTAGCTTTCACGTATTGCCAACTGGCACCTCCTCCCACAAGGCCCTCCGTCCTTCTGATTGACTGGTCCGCGTAGGCCGGACTTGCCGAGATCGTTGATTCCCATGAGGCCAATCTCACCTACTTCGCAATAGGGGCATTGAGTGGCGGCAGGTGTTGATGACGCTGCATGGTGTATATTTATGTATGTGACGAAGAGAGGCTAGTTCTTTCGACTAGGCCATCCCTGTCTTTGGAGCATTGCATATATCCACCAGTTTATCCTACCACCTCATCCGTGCCTTCGGCTTGGACACCCTATGCTTACTACCGCCAGTTCCCGTTCGATCTCATGGCCGTCAGCATCGCCTTCGACTGTCTCTAGGACCGCACAAAGGAGACCGGTGCTGTGCTCCTACAGCAGAAGAATAGCAAAGGTTTAACATGATATAGTCTATAGCTTTCAGCAGCGTCCAATTGCTTTGCTATACGCCTACGGTATCTGGCTTCAGGTTATATACAGGGACCACGGCTTCATGCCAAATATTGAATACCCTGAGGACTCAATGCGAAGCACGGGCTCGCCACAGATGCTCATCTCATAACGCCATCCACGTCTGGCGCCTGGTCTCCGGTTCCCGTTAGACGACGCCCTACCCTTAATCAGTCGATATACCTAGACGACCATGGAGGCAGACTCTCGCTCAGTTATTACGAGAGCGTCGAAGACGCTATCGCACCTTGCCAAACGGATAGATATCCCATTGACACCAACAAGCCCGCCAGGCTTAGTGGAGGCTAATACGTTAGACCCGTGGATTGAGTCGGGCAAATATGGCGTCGGTTGGACTTACTTCTCGGTATGCTTGGTTGGAGTTGTGATCTTGGTACGAATATGGCATTGGTGGCAAGATAAGATCAGGCAAGCCATCTACAAGCAAGAGGTGGAGCAGCATTACCAAGACTTATACAGCCTCGATGCCGAATTTGCGGCAACCGGTATTCGAACAGGACAGACCGGCCGGCATTTCTTCCCGGAAGAGGGCGGGGAGAAGAGAGATTTCAAGCCGAAATCCGACTTTTCCGCGGTCGGTCCCGTACTCGATGCTCTTGCTCTATTTAGATGGGTCTTCTACCGGCCGATCCCCGACATCGTCTGGCGAAAACACCGCTTCACGTTCTCATCGCTCGCTGTGTTGGCCGTCGGTTTCATCGCATTAGCGTTCGTCTCGTTGTTCACTTTTCTGAAGCAACCGCTCTATTGGCAGAGTATCCAGTTCGGCTCTCCGCCAGTGGCTGTTCGGGCTGGCATGATCGCTGTTGCGATGACCCCTTGGATCATCGCCACGAGCACGAAAGCCAATCTGCTCACGCTTATTACCGGTATTGGACCTGAGAGGCTCAACGTCTTCCACAGATGGGCGGGCTACCTCTGCCTGTTCTTGTCTCTTGTCCATACGATCCCGTTCTATATTCAGCCGGTATGGGATGATGGTGGCATGGAAGTTTTCGAAAGGCTGTTTCCCGAAGGGAGCGGTATCATATATGGGACCGGTGTCGCTTGCCTGGTTCCGCTTGTGTGGCTCTGCGTCGCTTCGCTCCCAGTGATCCGGAGAATAGCTTACGAAGTATTCGTCATACTTCACGTCCCGGTTGGAGTCGTGTATGTCGGCCTACTCTTTTGGCATACCAAGAACTACCTTGCATCATGGAACTATCTATATACCACGGTTGCGATATGGGCATTCTGCTATATGATGCGCCTATCTAAACTGAACTGGGCCAAACCATGGCGGCTCTCCTTTCTGGTGGGAGACGAGGCAGCGATTACTTTGATGTCCGAAAATGCGATCAAAATCACCATCCCTACACAGATGAAATGGAAGCCGGGGCAATACGTGTACCTTCGAATTCCCGGGATCTCGTTTTTTGATAACCACCCGTTCACGATCTCGTCGCTCTGCAGCGAAGACTTCCCCTCTGACTACGGTGAGCAGTATAGAGACTGCACTCTTGTTTTCAAACCCTATGGCGGCTTTACTCGGAGGGTCCTAGAGACGGCCATTGAGAAGGGCCCCTTTCACACCTATCGAGCCTATCTCGACGGACCGTATGGCGGCATGCGCCGGGAGCTTGCCGCATTCGACACGTGCATCCTCATCGCAGGTGGAAGCGGTATTACATCCTTGATGTCACAGTTGCTGAACCTAATCAAGCGAATGAGGGATGGCAAGGCGATCACCAAGAAAGTAGTAGTCGTTTGGGCCCTGAAGCGACTTGAGGCGATGGACTGGTTCCGGGAAGAACTGCGCATCTGCCGCGACTCGGCGCCGCCAGAGAGCGTGACGTGCAAGTTCTTCGTCACCTCCGCGGTGAGGCAATCCCGAGTTGCCGCGCACCGTGAGCGGGGACCACGACCCCTTAGCAATGCCTTCCGTGACAGACTGGACGGGTTCGTCGCGGGCATCGCCTCGAAGCGCACCTCGGCGATGATTCAAGACGAGGCCCAGGGCAACCCTGACTACGAGCGGGAATTACACGCCGAGAACGAGGACAGGTTCACGGCGTTGCCTCAACAAAAATACCTTCAACCACACGTCGTCCCGCCCCGGGCGCCACCACAGGTTAATCGTCAATCAGCCCAAGAAGAGTCTTTGCGCAAACTCGAGGGTCGAGACAACGACGGCGCCGATGGCGAAGACGGACCGCCGGCCGCGCCGACGTCGGATTATCCCGAAGATAAGTCTAAACGCGAATTTCACTTCCCCCCTCTTCACACTCGCCCCGACCTCCAGCCGCACTTCAACTACGCACCACCCTCACCACGCAGACTCCCTAACGCAAAAACCCCCCCGGCATCGTCCGACGACGCCGGATGTCCCAGTGGCACCTCGCACGACGCGCTCCGGCCGCCGGAGTTCGCGCACCTGCGGACGACGAACCTGCCGGGCCAGCCGGGCACCTCGGGCGGGGCGCGGCCGACGTCGACGTTCGGCCCGCCCTCGGGCTTCGACTTCGGGTTCCCGCAGACGCCGACGGAGTTCCAGAAGAGCCTGATGCGGTTCGCCTTCCCCGTGCCGCACCAGATCGACGGCGGCTGGAGCGTCGAGTACGGACGGCCGGACCTCGGGTACATGCTGCGCGAGTGGGCGACGGGCGGCGCCGACGGGCGCGGCATCCTCGGCCGCCGCACCGCCGTCTTCGTCTGCGGTCCGGCGGGCTTGCGCGTCGGCGTCGCCAACGCCGTCGCCCGTCTGCAGGCCGAGATCTGGGGCGACGACATGCTCGAGGAGATCTTCCTGCACACCGAGAACTACGCGCTCTAGATAACTAGTTGGCTAGTTGAGAGCGGGGTCGCCGGCGCGCGCGTGTGTGCCTGTTCGCGAGAATGGAGAAATGTAAAATGGGAAGCCGAGGCCGAAGCGTGTATGTATGGGTGTGCGCGTGGGCGTGGCCGTATATCATTGTATATGTACGTGTATATCTACTTGAGGTGAATATTGCGCGATCGCGTCCCCGGAAAGCGGAAATAGGGGGATCTGGACTAATGGGCGGCGGCGCGATCGATGAAGGGGGTCTGGCGTTTTCGGAGAAAGATACCAAGTAAGACCGGGCGGGAACGGCTTGATATTATCATTTCCTAGCCATTGATACTACTGTTGCTCAATGACTGTCTTGCGGCTTATTGCTTGCATGTGTGCTACGTTTCCCCTTCTAGCCACTCCACGGATATATCCGCGTGGCTGGCTTACTGTAAATCGAACAATCTAGTCGAGCTATAGCCCTTCCATCAATCCCCCCTCTCAGCCTTCTCGGCCCTCTTCCTCAAAGCAGACCCGTACACGTCTCCCGCGAGGCCCGCGACGCAGGCCGCCAGGACCGCCGCGCCGCGGTACGCCGGCCTGAACTCGCCCGTCTCGAGGCTCCTGGGGTTCGAGAAGTAGCGCCCCGCGCCGTAGAGCACGGATCCGGCGCCGAGGCCCGTCAGCGCACCCACCAGGTAGTGCTCCTGCTCCTTGTCCCGCTGCGGCGGGGGCGGCTGCTGCTGTGGCTTTCGTCTGTGCTCCGCGGCGGGGGCGGAAAGGAGCTCGCCCATATCCAGCTGCGAGAACCGCTCGACGGCGAGTCCAAGGGCCATGAAGCCCAGGGCTGTGCGCACCCACGCCAGTAACATGCGCTCTGACACCAGGTGGTCGCGCGCTACTGAGCCCGTGTTCTTGTTGACAGGCGCTGAGAGGCGCAGCCAGGGCGGCGCCACTATGGGGCTCTTTTTTTTAGTATCTTTGGTGAGTGGGAAGGAAAATAAGAGTGGTTGGGGGGGAATTATGGGCGACGTATTGGGAATACCTTGGGGGAGCTGTCACTATCCTGAACGGGGGGCGTAAGACTAGACCTCTACGATATAACTCGCCTGTCAAGGTTCTGATATGAAACCGGCTAGCTCCAATAAACGCACAATTTCTTCTGGGTACTAAAGTCTTCGAAGATATTTGAAACTGCCTAGATGATAGGTAGCAATGATTAGGCGAAATATATAATAGATAAAAATGCCTACAGATAGCTTTATTTGAACGTCGACCTGTGCGAAAGTTCCTAGGAAAGGTGTGGTATTTTAGGAATATACTATGTGCCTACTGTATAATTTCTATATACCGAGTATGTATCTACGAGAGGCTAGAAGAGAGTAACGTTAGAATCTATCCATGTAAGGGAGAGAAAGTCACTTATCTTTTATCGATATGCAAATACGCCAAAAATTCAGCACGCCACTCTATAAAGGAGATACATGTGACTTTTCCAAGTATCGTTCCTCATCATTTGGTATTAGAAACTTCACGGCGCGATTCTTTATCTGTAACAAAGTGCGGTATTAGCGTTGGTACATAGCCTAAGGGCCGTTCCCTCCATTTTTTATTTAGAACTCGGATCTACTCTTGGTGGTTGGTAGTGGCGGTCGGCCTGGGATGCAGGGTCCCTCGGGAAGTGTCCAGACCAGGCGGCGCAAATGACGGCTGCGTAGGGATCGCCGATCAAAGTAACGCATACGTAATAATAGTGTTTGTTGACTCTTGCGTCGAATGCTATTTGCTTGCGCGCTCCCGCAGCGATGACATCCCAAGACGTCGAGATGGAGGATGCCACCTCAGGTGTCGAAAACGGCAAAGGTGATGGGGACGTGCATAACCACGTCACGGGCTCGGTGCAACAAACAGACGTACCTCACACATCCCTCGCATTCGAGCTCAAGTCGGAACCAGATGAAACACAGCAGCAACTCGCTTCTTCATCTCCCGTCAGCTCTACCAAGATGAGGTCAGCACCAAAGAAGAAAGGAACGGCCGCTAAGAAGGGCCCAAAGAAGTCTAAGGCGCCCAAGTCGTCGAAAGGGACGAAGAAAGGGGCCGCAGCCACGGCGTCAGGCGGTGCGGCAAACGGGGAGAGCTCGGACGACGAGACCGATAATGGTCCCTACTGTATCTGCCGGGGCCCCGATGACCACAGGTGGATGATAGGGTGTGATGTCTGCGAGGACTGGTTTCACGGCGAGTGCGTCAAGCTGGACAAGGAGACCGGCGAGAAGCTCGTCGAGCGCTTCGTATGTCCCAACTGCACAGACGGGAAGAAGAACTATACCAAGTACAAGAAGACCTGCTCCCTGCCCGGCTGTAAGAGCGCTGCCCGGCTCTATTCTAAGAATACCAAGGATAGGAGCGTCTTCTGCAGCAGCGAGCATTGCGATGCCTGGTGGACTTCTATGATCAACACCCTACCTACAAAGACAGCTTCCAAGATGGCGGTAGAAGTCCTTACACAAGAAGATTTCATGGGTCTGTTAGCAAGGTCTGCTGATCAAGGCGGCTGGGCGCTTGGCGATAAGCCATTCGGTAAGTTCCCACTCAAAGCCACCTAACCCTTCCCTGCTCCCTGCCTCCCCCTCCCTCTTCTTGATTTACCTTATCATTTAACTGCATCGCTCAGTATTTCTCTTTTTCGACTCTAACTCTGGACTACAGGTAACATAGAGGGTTTATGGTCCAACGGCCTGCCGACGCGTCCGGACGTCCTGAGCGAGGAAGAGCAGGCTTTTCTGCAGAGCTCGGCGGCCGAGCGCCTCGCCCTGGGCAACGAGATCGTGCAGTACAAGAAGATGATGCAGCTCATCGACTGGGCCAGCCAGCGCCGGCAGGCCGCCATCGAGGCCGGCAAGTTCACCAAGGAGAGCTGCGGTTACGACTGGCGGCTCGACACCGTTTCGGTGCGCCACCAGTTCGCCGCGTGGCTCGAGACGCCCGAGGGCCAGGTGACGTTCAAGTCGGGCAGACTCGACGCGCCGCTCGACCCGCCATCGTCGGAGAAGAAGGACAACAATAACAATGCCATCACCAACGCGCAGGGTCAGGGTCAGGGCACCGGAGACCCGGCCACCCGTGGCATGTGCGAGAAGAAGCGCTGCAAGCCGCACGCCGGCTGGCACAAGATCCTGACGAGCGCGGTCCGCGTCCTGATTAAGGAGACGGCCACGGCCGCCGCGGACAAGCTCGAGGCCGAGGGGGTAATGCGCCGCGAGGCCGAGATCCGGTACGAGAGGCGACGGTTGGAGAACAACTGGGTCGAGGTTCTGGAGTGAGATTGGGGGTTGTCGTCGATGTTCGTCGGCGTTCGAATCTCGGCGAACCATTAGAAATGGCCTCATTTCCGCACACCCACTTTTACGAGGCTGCACTGCACTTAAACTTAATATAGAGGCCGGGACTGAAGGCCGCGGATTGACGTTTTGGCGTCGAATAGGTAGTCCAGTAACCGCTGGGTAATTGTTCTTGTTAGGCCGAGCTGCGAAAATAATATCGAGCCGAGTCTCGTTACGTTGCCTTTACCTTTCACAGAAGGGTGCGAATCTACTGGGCTTAATACATCTGTTCATCGAAGCTGCTACCAAACCACGGGGAGCCAGCCCCTATCGTGATCACGAAGGGCAATTGCGATACACGAGAGACTGTATCCGAGGCATGTTGCTGCAGTTAATCGACCTCCTTATGGAGAGACCAAATAAAACCGTGCGCTCATCCGGGCATCCGTTATGTCAATCACCCCCCTATCTTCAACATTACATTCCTAACAAACTTTCCTCGAGGTTATCTCGATGAGCGGGAGGACCTATGTCCTTTTAGGTGTACTGTTTGACTCGAACTCTGTCGTCCATATCCCCGCTGTAGCAGGTTTTAATAGCGTGTTGTATCGACCGCGCGCTTTCCCAGGGCACGTCTCTACGGCTCGGGGAGCGACAAGCCAAGCCGTCGGGAAGCCGGGACTGCTACATCCGTGGCACACCGGCGCGGCCGGGGTAATAAATAATATTAACGTCGCTGCCACCCCCCCAGTTTGGATCGACCGGCCGGCTTTCGAGAGTCGTAAAACCTACGTATCTACTAGCGGGCTTAGATTCGCTTCGAGTTGGCTCCCACTGCCCGGTCTAGCCACCATGCTCGCCGTCCAGAAAAAGATCCGATAAAGGGAAACGCGGCCGGCTGGCGTAGGCTCTCCGATATAGGCAGCCTCCCCTTTTTAGACTACGTACGCCCTTCTCCGGAACCGGCTAAGCAGGCTGGTTGGTCGGTGCAGATCCCCGTGGTTTCGTAATTGTGCTCTGTGCTCTACGGATCCGCTGACAAGCAGACCGATCCCATACCTACCTAACCACATCGGATTGCGACCCAGGGAATCGAAACCGGCTAGGCTCCTCCTTCAAGAGACGACGAAACATCCCTCCGGGGACTGCATCTCTCCCGGCGGAAGCCGAAGGCAAACTAATATACATCAGAATGGCTGCCGCCACTGGTTCCGGTGCACGTGATAAGATGCCCCCAGGCTGTGAAATCGGGAGGCCGCGATGAATATGTTGGGAGGAAAAGTAACAAGACTATCGTATATAAACATGCCACCACAGGCAGTGCGCCACAGCTCGCTCGCTCGTTTTCTCGTTCAGTCAGACTACACAGAATTTTACACCTCCGACGGCGTGTCGGAACATTGTTGGCGCCTCCTTGACCGAATAAGAGGCGGGGTATTATCAAACAGACAACACAAAAAACAAGTCGTACTTCCCACGCCAGAGCTGAAGGTACCTCCCAGCACCAAACCGTGATCGCAGAAACATATAGCTCGAAGCGCAGGAGAACTCCGTATGCGCATGAGCGAAATGACCCTGAGCCCTTCAAATGACATGAACCAGTAGGCGAAAACCCCAACGCCGCATAAAATCAGAATCATAATCATCAGCCGTGAGGCTACCCACCCTCTATCCTGCCGCGAGGCTCCCGTCTTGTGAAAATGCGAATGGTTTAGGTCAAGCGGTTTCGGGCGCCGCCCTCTCAGTCCAGCGTAATTGGCCTCACTAGCCCTACAAGGCAGTCGCCCCAGAAGCCTCGGGCCTCCGTAGTTTCGCCCAAGTGCGGTGGGTACCGTTTTCCCCGTCCTGGCATCTAGGGCGCAAACTTTCCGTGGAAGGCAGCCACTATTTCGTGGTCGTGTGACCCGTGTCTCTACGCATCATCTGCACCAACTTTTCTCTTTTGGCCCTTAGCCATTTTAGAGCGGGCGCATCCATATCTTTGCACCCCCCTTTTCTACGAATGCGTCAAGTTCCTCGTCTCTTCCCGACTTTTGCAGCGTGCTCTTTCTTCCCCCTTCCATGGGCTCGGATCCCCTAATGCCGGTGCCGCCTCCCTGAAGAGCCGCCTTCGTGGCGGTGCGAATGGCCCTGTCTATGGGAGTGATGACGATGGCCATCGTGTTCCCGCCGCGACGTCTGCGAATGTTCGAGTTCGCGCTCGAGGCTCTCGACGCGGCGGCGGTAATCTCTCACGATCTCCTTGATGTGACGGATGCGGTCGAAATCGACCTCAAGCTCGTCGATCTGAGCCATGATATTCTGGAAGCGCGCGATCTCAGCATCGGCATTATCTATCAAGTTGCCGGCATGATCATACTGCTGCATAGTCACAATGGAGCTCTGTTCGCTCAGGTACTCGATGCGCTGCTGGATCTGCTGCATCAACCGGTCGAGGTGTCGGGACAGCGCGGCGAGGCTGGAGCTGTCCAGGAGGAGGCGGCCTTGAGACGAAGCGCGGCTGGCTGCACGGGAGGAATTGGAATTGGCTTGTGTTTGATGATAGCGAAGGAGCGCGATTTCTTCTTCGGTCAGACCCAACTGCGTGTCTGGGACGGTATTGGCCTCTGTCGACGGCATGGCTCGGCCGTAGACGATTCGATGGGGCGCCTGCGTCGAGCTAGGTCGGCGACTACTTACTGCGACTGCGCTGCAGGTAAGGACTTTATCTAAGAATCGAAGGTTGCGCCGCTGCCGGAATGGGAGACAGGGATCAAGGAGTCGGCAGCACCGGCAAGCCAAGCGGACTTTCGAATGCAACGTCGGGTTAAGTGGCGGTCGTCGCGGTAGTGGTGATGCTTGTTAAGTGGAAGCGACACCCTACGGTCAATCTTGCAGTCTACCGGCGCGCGTGGATTCATGTCTTGAGGTGGTAACTATGGCGATAGTAAGAGCAAGAGTAGCAGTGAATGACTGTTCCATGGGCAGGTTATGCGGAAGGTTACCCAGTCGAGACCAGTAGTAATTCGACCGATAAGCAGAGGCAGTGACGGAGAAGTCGGGTCGAGTCGGGTCTTCCTGGTTTCGAATCTCGATCAGACTTCCAGCGGAACGGGTAATAGGGAGGGGAGATTGATGGCAGGACGGAGGACTACTTTCGGTGAGAGTCGACCTTCCCGGAAGGCGGTGATACAAGCTCGGACAGTCAAGGGAATAAGGCTGGCGGAAGCACACCACACACCCGGTTTCCGTAGGTTTCCACAGTGGATCTTCGCTTTCTCTCTTGTTATTTTCTTTTCCCTCGACCTCCTCCCTCTTCCTCTTCTTCTCTTTGTGAGACTCTTGCGCTGTGTTACTATTCGTCAAGAGGGGTCCTAATTGATGTCTCGATGGAATAGGAAGTTAGAAAGGCGCGGGCTCAAATTGCTTTCTTTTCTGTCCTGCGGGCCGCGGTTCTCTCGTGATGGTGCGAAGATGGAGGTAACATAACACCTGTAGATCTGTGGTATGTGGCACGGTATATATTACACGGGACCTGCTGTGTCGGATGAGGCTGTCTCTGATTTCCCTCGGCCCAATACACCCTCAGCTTATTCTTTTGGGGTTGGGGTTTTGGCAGTTGGGAGACGGAATGACACAATGGAAGGAACACAATTGGAAACAGACGTAGTCGTCAACAAGGTAGAGCTGGGTATCCAGTCTGACAAGATCCTCGATGGTTTGATTGATCCGAAGGAAGCGGCGGGAAACGGTTGGATCAGCCTCATTGGAGGCCGGCGGATATATGCATTAAGTCTGTATGCGTGCGGCGACGGGTATGGGTATGGATATGGATATAGTCGTCGTAGTTGCTGCAGCATTGACGCCTTTGTCTGGCTCTTCTCATAACGAAAGAAAGAGCTTGATAACGACATGAATTACCTCTCGGCTGCTTTGGTTTCCTGCCAAAGTCTCTGTCAAGTATAGAGAACCTCCCCCAGAACTGCTTTTGAACCAAAGGAAGCCAGTAATGTTAAGGAGAAAATCGAATTTTTGAAACCTTGAGGACTGAAGGATGGGGGAAAGTGTCAAAATGCGGAGCCCCGGGAATGTTTCACTCTTAGCGCGGCGATAGCGTGATAAGGCTCACTGGAGCTCACTATGGAATGATCAGCGTCTCGCCCTTACTATTATTATACCTATTATACTAATGCTATCTCTAGCAGAATACCGGATTATATATTTAACATGTCTTATAGGTATTGTAGCTACAGTACCTACATGTTTATGTTGCAAAGAGTCCCAAGTTGGAGCACACCTACCTGGGAGGTATCCCTCGTTACCTAACCTCAAGCTAGCGAGCCCCTCTCTGTGCCTTTGTGTCATGACGAGCGACACACAAGAGAGTGGGAGAGAGACTTGCCTATCTCTGTGGCGCCGCTGTTTTTCTTTTTCTTGGTCTGCCTGCTCTAGTTTAGAGCGAAGCTGACACCAGTGGGATGCAGACTCGGTAGGATGGTAGGGAGCTAGTAACTAGGGCAAGAAACTCCATTGCCGTGCATCTGTCGCCTGCTATCCTATATCTGGTAGGTAAAGCGAAGTATTTACATGCCACGGAGGCATATATAGACAACCTCACCGAGCCGCACTCTGCCATGCAAATGGACGGCGGCCTTCCGCATGTAACTGGACCACTCGTTGCAGGTTTCTCGATCCTTATATTCGTTTAAGTCATTCCTATTCGCCCAAACCCCATTCTAAACAACCGATTTCCCCCTTATGTCGTAATCGTTCTCGTGGACCTCCTCTTCGCATCCGGCACCTACTAGTTTCGGGAAGGGACAATCCTCCCCCGTCTTCCCCGAGTTGCTTACTGTATCGACCGGCAGTTTTTCCAGGGCAACGAGCCTAAATGAACCTCACGTGGTCCTACAGTAGCATCCTACGCGATACCCTACAGAAAAAGACCCACCTGTCTGCATAGGTGCTAACTGATATATATAGTGGCCCGGTGCTAGGCATGCAATAAGGTCGCGGAGCGTAGAGAGAGCTGCAGCTCAGGCACCTCACTTACCCCCTAGGATCTATCCTATCCCGGGATGAGGTGCAGATGTAAGTGGCCCCCTCGTCTTCCGTCTTTTTCGGAGAGGAGGCGCGGATGACCGGACCGCACATACGACTAGACATGGCACGCGGAGGAGCTCGGCGTATATAAGCTCTGGCATAGTGCCTTTTCCATGACCTCTACGCTCCCCATCACCCTCTGTCTCTCCCATGGAATGAGGTTTAGCCGCAAGACTCGAGATGTGGAATTGGAGCCTCGCCGCTGTCGCGCTCGGGCTGCACGCCTTGGTGGAGGGGACCATATTGCAGAATGGTCAAGTACGGGATACTAATTTTCCGGATACGAAGGTCGATATAACGGACTATGACTTCGAAACCTATCCTGCGGATGCCCCTGAGTTATCGTACAAGGGGAGATGGGACTCGATGAAAGTTTCTTGGTGGGCGTGAGTGGTGAGCCCCAAGAAGCTTAACCATACTTAACTAAATGCAACCCTAGGGCCCCCGGTCTTGTATTTGGCTTCACGGGCGACAGGGTGGCCATCTCTTTTGGTGAATTGACGACGAACAAGACCCTGATCGGCTACCGGATTGCTGGCATGGATTGGACCTTCACCAACGTTACGGCGGGGGCCACACATCTCCTCGTCACCCCTGACACTCCTGGTGTGCATGACGGATATCCCGTGAACCCTCTGAGGTTCGAATTCCGCGTGTCTAACTGGGGCTACGGGGTGCAGATAGACAAGGTGCATGTCGGAAAGGGGGAGCGGCTGGTCAAGATTCCCAACTACAGCAGGTCCATCGAGTTCATCGGAGACAGCCTCACGGCCGGGATGTGGCAGAGCTACGAAGCCCTCTCGAGCTTCGCGCACGGCGTTGGCGCCGGTCTCGGGGACACCGAGTACTCTGTTGTCGCGTATCCGGGAATCTGCGTGGTCGACCAGCCGTGCTGGGGCAACCCCCGGGGCCAGGCTCATCAGTGGTTCTACACCTCCGACACGGGCGGGCGCGCTTCGGAAATCTGGGGTGGTAAGTAGCCACGGGATTGAAACGCGAGAGACGCTCTGGAGTTTTGATGTCCCGATCCGGTCTTTCACTAACAGTACGCTCAGATGAACCTGAACCGTGGGACTTCAGCAAGCAAGAGGCAGAACCAGACATCGTGGTCATCAATCTCGGCACCAACGACGCCAATGAGACCAATAATGTATCCAGCCAGGCATACGTCGACGGTTACACGAAACTAATCCAGGGTGTTCACGGCAAATACCCGAAGGCTCAAGTCATAGTGATGGTGCGGTCTCACCCACCCCAAACTGCACATCCCCTATATGATCTACTTGTTTCCCTATCCCAGACAAGACGCTAACGTGGTGGTGGGTCAGCAACTTTGGATTGGCTTCTACCGGTACGGCAACACCTTCGTACAGGAGAAGGCCTTCGATCAGGAGCTGAGAGACGTCGTCGAGTATTTCAACTCGCCCGGCTACCTCTCGGCCCCGAAGATCTGGGACGGCGTCACGGAGACCCTGGTCACGCTCAACACGACCAGCGAGCCCTTCGTGCACTACTTTAGCACGCAGGGCATCCTGCAGCACAACGATATCGGACCGATGTCGTGGCATCCGACGGACACCGGCGCTCTCAAGGTGGCGAGCCACTTGACGCAATTTATAAAGCTGACTTTCGGGTGGGAGTTGGTGGCGACTGGCCCCGAGTACGTAACCCCTTTGTCCTTTCCTTCGCCATTGGATCCTCGTCCTTTGCCTTCGGTAGCATCCCGCCGTGGCACTTGGGCGAACACGCCTACGAGAGCATGAGCGGCAAACTGACCGTAACACACCAGAATCTATCACGAGACCTTGTATTGGAATGACGAGCCAAACTACTAGACTCGTCTAGTGACTATGCTATCTTACCTCAATACAATGTGCTTTCCCGAGGAAAAGGCCAATAATAAACGGGAAAAGGGGTGATCGCGGCGTCAAGTGTTAAGATGGACGAAGGATTACTAGGAATAAAAGATTGGGGGAGGGGCCTGGCTTTGTGGTTTGTTCGATCAACGCACGTGTACTCTTGACACGCCTTGAAATTTTCCAGCATATAACTGCCAGCCTCGAGTTTATAGTTACTCACTACGGACATGCTGACAAGGTAGAATGCCAAGTCGAGCCACGTTCAAGTCGACGGTAATCTTTCTGCATTTCAATAACTAGACAACCAGGGCCCTTAGTCCGCTAGCTAAGAACTCCAACTAACAGACATAACAGGGCACTTACCCGTCTAATTCAAATGATCCTAAAAGTGCCCTTTTTCCAGACCCCGTCGCGTTGGTCTATTTTACGAGAGTCGGAGAGGGTAACGATACCAACTCGTTCATAGTACCCTCGCACTGATTGGCTCGGGCGGAGGATAAGTGATACCATTTCGTCTACGTCTCTGGTCTTCGCGTTGAAAAGCAGGTAGACTTTTCCGAGCCCATGTCCGCCGGGGCTCTGAATTTGGCTATCGAAATAAACACTTCTATGAGCTACCTCACCACAGCGGAATCCTTGTGAGTTAGCCGAACTATCCCAGAAGACTTCGCCCAGCACGAATGAGCCTCTTAAGGTCACAGTGCCCTGGGCTGACGCGCCACATGGGTTGCCGTCCGGGTACTCGCACTCAGCCCTTTCGACTACCGCTTCCATATCGCATTCGCAGCTGATGCGCATAAAAGAAATATTCGTGCCCACTGAAGCCCAGGACCAAGTTGGCGCGATGCTGATAGCTGGTGCGTCATCCGGTTCGACCGACAGGTGATTCTCAGTAGGCTTAACATACCACAATAGTTGCGCCAGAAGGTGGCGAGACCAGAGTCCTGCAAGGTATGTCAGAGTTGGATGCATCTTGGATATATACTCGGCGATTCCGCCAAGAGCAACAAGCCTATCTCGGGGTTTCGACAGAATGCGTGCAGGTATACATCTCGACCCCCTCCGTCCACCGCTCAATAATATCTTCGCAGTCTTCAGGCGTGAGTTCCAGTCTGCCAGGAGCTTCGTCCTATCCCGCGGGTTTCCTGCCAAAACACTCGCAATCTGACATAGTGGAACACTCCCACTGCACCTCGTTGGCGGTGAAAAATAAGCGACGCGGTGAGAGCAAGAGCCCCTGCCAGACCCACGCTCGGGTAAATAAAGGCTCAATGGCCTTGTCGTCGTTGCTTGCTCCTTGGTGTGGTATATTGTAGTTTTCCCGGGCACGTATCTGATGGCTTTCTCCGGCGTAACGCAATGTCGATGTCGTTATATCTGGCTTGAGTTCACGGTACACAAACAAGCCGCTAGAGCTATCCGTACCATGCGTAGCGAAAATGTTTACTGTAGCGTTCCTATAGACATGAAACATCTTCCCACCCTCTTGATACCACTCTTGTTCATCCTGCTGAACAATACACAGGCAGTCAATCTATAGTATGCGATACCTAGGAAGCGACAGGTCAATATTGCATCTTGAAATGTTGCTGGTATCTCGCCCAACGGGATGGACCGCAGATACCGTGGGAGCGTCTGCATTGTCGTGAGACATGATGGCGGGTTTTCAGGAGAGCCCCCATCGATGGCTCAAGGCTGCGGAGCTGCCACCTAGTGGGATATCCTGCTTTTGCTGCAAACGAACGTCGCCGTCTCCATTCAGGGGACACACAGACAGCAGTCGAGTGTGTACAAATGCTGACTCGCTCGTCTTGCAACGCTCGTGGGAAGAGACGCACTCCCTCAGACGTTGCGATGCCTATTCAAGTGAAACCCGTGCTCCGGTGTTAGGGTCTCTAATAGGCTCCAAGCGAAAGGAGTTTATGAAATCGTAACACCTTGGTGTCACAAAAAGAGTGGAAGCGTGACCGTCAACGAAACGGGCACCGGTGGCATCCCAAATATACGCGTC
Organism: Monosporascus sp. CRB-9-2; assembly: GCA_004155915.1. Lineage (NCBI taxonomy): Eukaryota > Fungi > Ascomycota > Sordariomycetes > Xylariales > Monosporascus > Monosporascus sp. CRB-9-2. The sequence continues at coordinate 19,375 of QJOA01000168.1, read as the reverse complement.
CATGTAGAAGTATTCGGGCTTGCGAACCCTGTTTTCATCGGTTCTCTGCTGGGCCAGAAACGAGGGCAGGATGGCCTTGATTATGACACGGACTGCGCAGCCGCGTATTGCGTCCCTGTCACGCCACATGAACTCGTTTACAGTATTAGAGAATAGATAACACTCAGTAAGGCAATCGAAGAAATCATCTGGCCGACCAGACCACGTGCGCTCACTACATGGCTTATCGCGCCTCAATTCATCGAGGTCATCTGGAAGGACAATCGAGTCTTGCTGTATTAGGTTGACGAACGCATCTGGATTCCGATAAAGCCGTGCAATCCGGAGCGATCTATCGCCTTGATTGCCATATCCATCATTAGATTCCTCGGGAGGGATAGACATTTTTGCGAGACGGATTTTGTGGTGATGTCCGAGGTTGAGTTGAGATTGTGGCCGCCGGCTTCCTTTGGGGTGAGGCGTACCTTCACGAGGTGTTGCACAGCGACAGCCTTACCACCTGAGGCTGCCACCCTATCGGGTGTCTAGCCCATTCGCTACTCAGCCACCTAATCTTACATCGCTCTCCAACAAATGACATAGAACCCGCCGCCACCTTCATTGGACCGCCTCCGCACGAGATGAGCAGACCATAAGACATTTACGTTAGACAGATGTGTGCGGGGCTAATTGGAAGGAGCCAATCGCATCGGCTTCCTTGTTCGGTGCTTCGAATAGGGGCGACAAGTATTGACCGTACTGACAACTCTGTCCAAGTACAATTCAGAACCGGGTTGCGAGACGTAAGGCTATTCATTATCCGAGACGGTGAAAATCCAAGGCAGCCACATAAGCCACCTAAGAAGATCGTTAGATACATTTCACTGATGCTTGAGATGGTTGCGGACCGGAAGAGACGCCTTTCGGTTTCCGGCCATCATTAAGAAGGGTCGAAGGCCATGACGGATAACCAGCATTAGAAAACTATTTTGGGAGGCTAGCCATAGTATTATTATCATAACGGTCCTGGGAGAGATACGAGCTGACTCGTCACATCTCGACGCCGAGGCTATGCCACGAATGAGGTCCTTTTCCAATTCCCTACCTTGGTCTAGGCGCTCTCCAGCCCGAGGCAGCCCGCCTTTCCCCAGACACCTGGCGCCGTCCCGCAAGCCAAGTCGCAGATGGTCCGAGAAGCACATAACAGGGTTGTATCCTGTGAAACATCGGATCGGTCACAACGGCGCCATTGCCCTAACCGGGGTTGGAGTATACCGGAACTGGCTTTGGAGCCACCCGTTAGATGCAATGCCAACGAACAAATATCACACGCAGCGTCGCAGTACTCCCCACTGGCCATCCTTCTACAGGGCGATAGATGCATGTCACCCAACCTGGGAGCGAGCAATGCAGGCCGAATCGCCGGGAGGGCTAACCCTTAGCCCTGGAACCTGATCCGAGAACAGCAGCTACCGTTTGGAGAGAGAATTCAGCGCTCGGCCGAGCTCTCACTGCTCCACATCGTCAAAACCTACCACGGTACTCCCAGTTGTTCACCCCGGACCAATATATCGCTGGCGGGTATGCGCGCACCCGTTGTGATCAGCGTCGCGCCAGGATGGCTTCTCCCACCGGAATGTGATGCTGAGCCTCGCCTGCAGCGAGTGCAATGTGGCTGTCTGCACCGCAATATTCAATATATATTGGTGCCTTTTACATGGGCGACAGATCAGCGAGTTCATTGGAAAGTGGAGTATGCAGGTATGGATGTAATAACATAGTGGGAGCCACTTATGGCAAGTTCATAGGTAGGGGACACGGATTATCATTGCCTGGAGCATTCCGATTGCGTACGTAGGCGTGTGGTGTAACGAAAAGATTCTACTGTGTCAGGAGTGCGATATCTTGCATGATAGGGTACCGCTCCCGAAATAGGGGCAAAACTACAAAGTCCTAAGCAGATATTCTTTGATGGAAAGAGGATATGCATATTTAACTCAGGAGCCAACCCGCGAGTGGTTCGGTTGTATGCGATAATACGAGTTAGTAGAAGCGCATACGCAAAGGACCCCAAGTGGGTAACATACAGACAGCAAGGCTTGTCTCTGATTAGGTAACAGACAGACTTTCAACTTGGCAGGCGGCGATGCGGAGAAGCTGGCCGCGAAAGTGTACGTGACGCTTGGATCGTCGGCTACAGTTGCTTGTGACTCTAGCGCTAGGAGCGGTTTTTGCGTCTGCTGAAGTCGAAAACGGTCTAACGTGGCCTGACGTCTCAATTTACAATCTTCTATGAGACATCGAAAGCAGCGTGCCCGTCTTGTGAGGTGGCAAATTCAGCTAGGGATGCGAGACCACTTACCGGCTGGAGAAACTTAGTACAACGGGGTGTAAAAGTCTCGGTAAACCCGGTTTTCCTATATAAACTCATACATTTCCGACTGAAATATTTCCACAACTTTATATAATAATAATAAAATATAAGAAATCATATTATATATACTTATAGAATATATATTTTAACCTATTTACCTTTTTTTTTTACAAAAAAGCGAATATAATATAATAATACTTTAAACTTAAAAAGAAAATCGATAAAGTATACAACGTTCTACATAAGCTCGCAAGCAAAACAAACTCGTAAACAGTTTTTATCAACATCTTAACTACATAATATTAATTATTAATTTCTTAATATTAATAATATAGAACGGTTTATAAAAAAATCTAAAATAAACTTAACTATTTAAGAAAAAAAAATAAAACCAGAAATTAAACTTTAAAATATTATATTTTATATATAATGTTCTCGAATTTACTTTAAAAATCCGATATTACGGTTAATACGCTTAAATTAGCATTATTTTCTAATTACGAAAATTGACGTTAACTTAAAAAAATTCTATTATCGAATTTTTTTTAACTTAAATACGTAAACATTTTTATTCGATTTTAATACGTTAAAAATATAATTAATATATTATTAACTTAACGTATTATAAAATACGTTAAATTTAATTAAGCGTTAAATTTTGTTAAACGGTTAATTTAAAAAAAATATTTAAATTAAAAAATCGATTATTAACAGATTTTATACGAAAATTTAAAAACGTGTCGTAAAAAAATTTAAACTTATTTAAGATATAATCGCAAAATACGGTAGCGTGCTATATAAGCGAGCGAGCTATATAAGTAAGCAAGCTAAGTTTTTTAACTTTTTTAATTTTCTAACTTTAATTATAAAATTTTTAAACGTTAATATTATAAAACATTTTGAAAAAATTTTGGGATAAATTTACTTATTTATATTAAAAAACAAAAGCCGAAACTTATTTTTAAAAAGTTACATATTATATATAAAGTTTCCGAATTTATTTCAAAAACCCGATATTACACTTAATACGCCCGAACCAACAATACTCTTAATTTGTAAAAATTAACGCCGATCGGAAAAAAATTTATTTTCGAAAAGTTTTTAATTTAAATATACGAAAGTTTTTTATCCGACTTTAATACCTTAAAAATATAGTTAATATATTACTTACTTAACGCGTTACGGAACGCGTTAAAATTAATTAAATATTAAATTTTATAAAACGGTAAATTCTTTTTAAAAATAAGTTTAAATTAAAAAGTTAATTATTAATAAAGTTTATATTAATATTTTAAAATATTTTATAAATAATTTAAATTTATTTAAATTAATATTTTAAAATATAATATTATAATAAAAATATTTATAATTTTAACGAATCTTTTTAATAAAGTTTTCTATAATAACTGATATAATAATTATTAGTATTAAAAAACGTAAAACATTTAAATAAACGTAATAAAAATAGAGAATAATTATAATTATTTAAGTTAATAATTTTAAAGCTACATTATATTACTTTTTATTATTATAATGATTCATTATTAATAATTAATGAAAAAATCTTATTAAATAATAATAATTAAATAATAAATAAATTAAGTTTAAAATATACTTAAATATATACGAAAAATTCGAATTTTTATTTTTAACAATTTTGAAAGTTATTATTCGATAAAAATAGAAAAATATTGCGCTAATTACGATAATATTACGTTTTATATACCCGCGTATTTTTCGTATCGGTTTTAACTTTTTAATATATTTTAAATTTTTATTTTAAATTCCGTTTATTTTTTATATATTAAAAACCTAATATAACGTTATTATACCTATATTATCAAAGAAGACTTTTTAACTAGTTTTTATAACGTGTTTAAAATTATTATAATATTCGATAATATTAAATTTAAATTCGTAAAAATTAGCTGTATTTTAACGTATCAAATAAGCAAGCGAGCTAGATAAGTAAACGAACCGTTTTTTGGCACCTTATAATAATATATTTAAATTAATTTAATATATTACCTTAAATTAAAAAAATTAATCAGATTTTGTTTTACTTAACGTATTTATAACATTTTTATAAATACGTGTATTATATTTAACGTATTAAATAAGCAAGCGAACTAGATAAGCAAGCGAACTAGCTAAGCAAGCGAACTAGATAAGCAAGCGAGTCGTTTTTTAGCACTTTGTAATAATAAACTCAAATTAATTTTATATAATATTTTAAATCGGTTAAAATTAATCGGATTCTTTTTCGCTAAATATATTTACAATTTCTTTATAAGTACGCGTATTATGTCCGGGCTTATCATAAACGCTGTACTTTCTTTTTTTCGTTTTAATCTTTTTACGACGATTATTTTTAGCCGCTATTGGCTATGTTTTTTTACTACTCCTTTACTTTTTAGCTAAAAAAGTTCGCCTTTTTTATATAATAAGTATTCTTTTTTTTTAAAAAAAACGTTTATTTTTAATTTTTCGGTATTTGCTAAAAACGTAGTTAATTTATATAATTAACCGGCCTTTTATTTAAAAAAAGTAGCTTTATATTAAAGCATTAAATAATCTTTACTTAAAAAATTAACCGATTTAATAATTTTTAATCCTTTTTTTGTAAAAAATGTCTTAATTTTTTTACTTTATAAATATTTTTTAGGGTTTTTACGAATAAAAAATAAATGAAACCGACGAAAATAAATTAAAAAAACGGTCGGCGTAAATATAGCTAAAGAAAATTTTAATTCGAAAAAAATCTTATTAAAATTAAATAAAAATCCAACTTTTACAAACCCAGATTTAATATTATCGAACGTTATAGTAGTTTTAAACGTATTATAAAAACCGATTTTTTTTCCGTAATATAAATATAATAACGTCGTATTAAATTTTCGATATAAATCGTATAAATACGTTTTAATACGGAAAAATAGGATATATTAAAAGGTTAAAACCGATAAAAAAAGATAACTATATAAAACGTAATAATACCGTTATTCGCGTAATATTTTTCGAATTTTATCGACTGGTAACTTTCGTAACGGTCAAAAATAAAAGAAGTTTCGATTTTTTCGTATGCGTCCGTATATATCTATCGAAATATTAAATTTATTCTTGATTTAATTTGTTTATTATTTAACTATTATAACTTATACCGAACTTTTAATCGAATAATAATTAATATTTTCGATACCAAGAATTAAGGTAATTCTTTTTTGTTAAAATAACAAATAAAAATAAAACTTAATTTTACGAATTAATAATTTATATAATTATAACTTATTTCTGATTCTCTTATTATATTTATTTAAATCCTTTAGTTTTTTTAATATTTATAACAACTATACCCGATATTATAAAAAGTTCTATTAAAAAGCATATTTCTTTAAAATTATAAATATCCTCTTTTAAAATATCGTATTTCGCAATTATAACCGGAATAAACTTAAATTATTTACGAAATACTTTCGAATTTTCGTATAATATCTTTTAATAATTAATTTTTCGATTTATATATATCGTAAATCTTTTTAACCGTTTAATAAAGTTTGATATTTATTTAATTTTAACGCGTATTATAACGCGTTAAGTAAATAGAAAATTCGCTATATTTTTAACGTATTAAAACCAGATAGAAAACGTTTACGTATTTAAATTAAGAATTCGGTTAATAATTGATTTTTTTTCGGTCAGTATTAAATTTTATAAATTAAAAATAATATCGGTTCGGGCGTGTTAACTATGATATCGGGCTTTTAAAGTAAATTTAAGAACGTTATATATAAAATATAACTTTTTAGAGTTAAGTTTTAAATTCTATTTTTTAATCTAAATAACTAAATTTATTTTAGCTTTTTTTAGAAAACGTTTAATAGTATTAATATTTAAAAAAAATTAAAAGTAAAATTAAAAGATTAAAATTTTAAAAAAGTAGCTCGCTCGCTTATCTAGCTCGTTTGCTTATCTAATATGTTAAGCTTATTATAAACGTTATATTTTCGTTTTTTTATTTTAACTCTTTTATAATAATTACGTTTTACTACTCTTAGCTATAAATTTTTTTATTCTTTTTCTTTTCGACTAAAAAAGTTCGACCTTTTTATATAATAAGGGTTTTTTTTTAAAAAACATTTATTTTTAATTTTTCGGTGTTTATTAAAAACGTAATTAACCTTACACAATTAACCGGCCTTTTATTTAAAGAAAATAACTTTATATTAAAGTATTACCTTTACGGTTTATCTTTAATGTTTATTTTTAAGGTTTATCGCGCAAAACTTAATATCTCCTAAGTTATATTAACCCTGCCGAACTAGCCAACGAGTATAAAGCTTATCATGGTCGAAGCTTATCGGCAACCACGCATATAAGCCTTCCAAGCCGACATCAATCGAAAAATTGCGTGCTTATAAGAGCTCAGCGGTCGGCTTTAAAATAAGGCTTTATAAGATTAAAGTATTAATTTATTTTAACTGTAAAAATTATTAATTAACTATAGTATACGAAAATATTAAGGATAATATTTATCGTGCAAATTATATTATATAATAATTTCCTATATATTTAGCTTAACTTAAAAAATAAGGCTTAGCCTTATTTAACCTTGTATATTAAAGTACTAAATAACTTTAATTAAAAGATTAACCGATTTAATAATTTTTATTAGTAAGCTACCTTAGTAAATTTTCTAATTTTTTTTAATTTTTAAATTCTTTTTTTCAAATACCGTTTTTACCTTATTACTTTATAAATTTTTTAAAAATTTTTGCAGATAAGGAATAAATGGAACCGGCGGAAGTAAGTAAAGAAACGGTTAATATAGATATAATAATATCGTATTAAATCTTCGATATAAAACGTAAAAGCACCCTTTAATATAGAAAAATAAAATACGTTAAAAAGTTAAAGCCGTTAAGAAAAATATGTAAGTATATAAAACGTAATAATACCGTTATTTGTATAATATTTCTCGAATTTTATCGAATAATAATTTTCGTATTTATCGAAAATAAATTGTTTTTTTAAATCTTTTATACGTATTTCTATATATTTATTAAAATATCAAATTTATTGTAAACTTAATTCGTTTATTATTTAATTATTATAATTTATACGAATTTTTGATCGGGTAATAGTTAATATTTTTAACATTAAAGATTAGGAGAATTTTTATTAAGATAATAAATAAAATAAACCTTAATTTTACGAATTAATAGCTTATATAATTATGATTTATTTTTAATTTTTTTATTATATTGGTTAGAAATTAAAATAAGATATGTTGATAAAGATAAAGATCTAAAACTAGAATATAGAAATCGGCGAGCTGGCTAGCTATATATGTAAAGCAGCCAAGCCAATAGAGCTTGGAGCACTATATAATCCTTAACACGAATTATATATTTTATTTTTAATATTTTAATGTTTTTAATTCTTCCGCTAAGTTTTAATCTTATTACGTATATAAATAGTATATAAATATATGTAAAGTTAATTTATAATCGATATGTTTAAACTGATATTATTTCCTAATTACGAAAATCAACGCCGACCGAAAAAAAATTTATTATCGAAAAAGCTTTTACTTAAATACGCAAGCATTTTTTGTCCGATTTTAATACGTTAAAGATATGGCTAATATACTGCTAACCTAACGCGTTATAAAACGCATTAAAATTAATTAAACGTCGAACTTTACTAATCGGTAAAAAAAGTTGCAAACGTATTTAAATCGAAAAATCGATTATTATCAGATTTGATACGAAAATCCAGAAACGTTTCGTAAATAATTCGAATTTATTCGGGTTATAATTACGAAATACGGTATCGTAAAAAAGAATATTTACAACTTCGACGAAATTAATTTTTTAATAAAACTTTTTATAATAACGAGCATAATAATTAGTAATACCGAAAAACGTAAAAGATTTAAATAAACGTAATAATGAAATAAAAAATAAATTATAATTATTTAGATTATTAATTTTTAAAGTTAAGTTATACCGTTATTTATCATTATAGCGGGGAAAAATTATTTTAAATTTTAATATAATAATAATATATTCTTACTAACCGATTAAAAAATTACATTAAGTAATAATGGCTAAAAATAAATTAATTAAATCTCGAATAAATTCTGCATTTTAATAAACATATTTAAATACGTACGAAAAAGTTAAAATGTTTTTTTATTCTCGACGATTACGAAAGTTATTATTTAATAAAATTCGAAAAGTATTACGTTAATAATAATAATATTATTACGTTTTATATGCTCGCGTATTTTTCATATCGGCTTTAATTTTTTCATATATTTTTTTATTTTATTTATTTTAAAACGTATTTCTTTACGGTATATCAAAAAACTTAATATGATGTTATTATACCTATATTATTAAAAAAGATCTCCTTATCAGCTTTTTATAACGCGTTTTAAGCTATTATAATATCCGATAACATTAAATCTAGATCCGTAAAAGCTAGGCTTATTTTATTCGATCTTAATAACGTTTTTTCCGAATTGAAGATTTCTTTGATTATACTTATGCCGATCGTTTTTCTATTAATTTTTACCGGTTTTATTCGTTTTATACCTGCGAAAGCTTTTAAGAATATGAAGAAAGTAACGAAATAAGGACGTTATTTATGAAAAAAAAATTTAATAAAGTAATTCGTTAAAAAAAAAAAATTTAAATCGGTTAATTTTTCAATCAAAAGTAATTTATTTCTTTTATAAAACAATTTTTTTTTCGCGAAAAACTTATTTAATTATGCAAAACGAATTATATTTTAAACAAATATTATAAAATTAAAAATAAAGGTTTCTTTTTTTTAAAAAAAAGTAATATTTATTTTTTAAAAGGAATAAATTTTTTTAGCTCAAAAGGAAAAAGGTAATAAAAATTGTAACTAATAGCAACTAAAATAAGTTATCGTAAAAGGGTTAAAATTAAGGAACGGAAATATAGCGTTTACGAGAAACCTAGATATAATATACGTACTTATATAAAAATTGTAGATACGTTTAGCGAAAAAAAATCTGATTAATATGAATTAATGCGATATATTGTTGTTAAGTTATTTGAATTTGTTGTTGTAAGATGTTAAAAAACGGCTTGTAAGCTTGTTTAGTTCGCGAGCTTGTATAGAACATTATATATAAAGTTTTCTTTATATAATATTATTATTTAAAAATCTTATAAATTTTATAAAAATATAAAATTTTAAATAACGATATTTTTAATTTTTAAGCCGAATTGAAATTTTAATATATATATTAATGTTAAGAAATAATTAATAATTATATATAAGATTATTTTTTATTCGATAGTATTATTTAAAAACCTTATATAATTCTTAAATTTTAATTATTAAATTTAGCTTTTTAAATAATGGCATTTACGTGTTTTAAGTTGTATTATAGTTTTATTATATTTTGTTATGCAAAAATATTATAAATAAATAAGTATAAAGTTCAAATGTATTTAACGTCTTTATATAAAAAGCTTACCTTGTATTTAATATATAATAATATATTTTTATTGTTTAATAATTATATTTAAATTTTTAAAGCGACTTTTATTTTCATATAAATTTATATATAGTTAAAAAATATATAAATATCTATTAAATTAATTTGTATTCAATATTATTGTATAAAAACAGTATATACTTTTAGCCTTTTTTAAAGTTTATTTTTATAAATAACGATATTTATATTTCTTAATTAAGCTTATAATTTTATTATACTTTATTATATAATAATAAAATAGAAAAAATAAATATATTAAGTTAAAGTATATACGGCCTTTTTATATAAAAACCTTAAATTATTCTTAATATTTAATAATTTAACTTTATTATTTAGATAACCGTATATAATTTCGTTAATCCGAATTGTATCTTAAATAAATATGTATATATATATAAAGCTATTTTTTATTCGATATCATTATTAAAGTTAGCTTTTTAAATAACGATATTTATATTTTTAAAGCCTGATTATAATTTTATTAGGTTTAATTATAAAAGGAAATAATAAAGAAATATATATGAAGATAAAACCTATTCGGCAGTTTTATATAAAAAGCTTATATTGTATTTAATAGTTAATAATTAATTTTAAGTTTTTAAATAATCGTATTTAACTTTTTTAATCCGAAATATAATTATAATGTATATAATTTAATAACTAAGTAGTATATAAGTATATATATAATTAATCTTAATATTATATTATTATTATTAACAAATTTATATATTTATAAAGTTTTATTTACTAAAATTTGTATTTTAAATAACGTTATATATATTTTTTTTTCCGGCTTATAATTTTACAATATTTCGTTATATAAAGATATAATAAATTAATATATATAAAGTTAAAGTCTATTTATCTTTTTTATTTTAAAAACTTTATAAAATGATTTATATTTAATTATTAATTAAATATAATTTAAAAAGTTATATTTAAATCTTTTAAGTTAAATTATTCTTTTAATATATATATATATATAAATATATTAAGAAAAAACTATATATAAACAATATTTTTATGTTAAATTATTATTTAAAAACCTTATATATTTTTATATTATTATTTATAAAGTTTAAATTTTAATTAACGATATTTATATCTTTTAATAAAGATTATAATCTTATTATATATCTTTATATAATATAGTAATAAATTAATATAAATATAATTAAAATATGTTTAATATTTTTATATAAAAATTTTATATTATATTAAATATTTTGTAATATATTTTCGTTTTTAAATAACGTTATCTATAGTTTTAAATGTGAATTATAATTCTATAATATCTTATATTATAAGGAAATCACAAATTAATATATATTAGATTATTTTTTAAATAATATTATTATTTCAAAATTTTATATTTTTTAATTATTATTTATTAAACTTAGCTTTCTAAATAATAATATTATTCTTTTTTAATTTGAATTATAATTTTATTACTTTTATTAAAAATCGGCAACTACGTATTAGTCGGCTTCAAAGTAAGGCTTTATAGGACTGAGGTATTAATTTATTTTAACTACGAAAACTATTAATTAGTTATCGTGTTCAAAGATACTGGGTATAGTATTTATCGTGCGAATTACATCATGTAAAATTTAATTAATAAAAACTAAAAATAATATATAAAGTTTTTAAATAATATTATGATATAAAATTCAATTATATATATATACTTATTATTTATTATATAAATATATATATTAAAAGTATAATTCGAATATAAAAAGGTTTATATAATTTTAGAAAAGAAAAATAACTTATATAATTTTATATAAAATATAGATTTTTTAAATAGAGATATTAATTATATTTAAACATAATAATTATTTATTTATTATTTATTTTTATACATATATATATTAAAAATATAATTCGAATTAAAAAAGGTAAGTATAATTATTTAAAAAAATAAAAATAAAATATTATATATTAAATATAATATAAGTTTTTTATATAAAAACGCCGAATATATTTAAAGTTTATAATTAATTAATTATTATTTTCTTAAATAATAAAACGTTATAAAATTATAATTCGGATTAAAAATTATAAATATTATAATTTAAAATGTTATATTTAATAAATATAAATTAAAAACATATATAAAGGTTTTAAATAATGATGTTATATAAAAAATAATTTTATTTATATTTATTTAATATTTACTAATATAAATATACATGATAAAATTATAATACAGCTTTAAAAAGTTAAATACGGTTATTTAAAAAAGATTATTAAAATATAAATATTATATAAAGCTTTTATATAAAAATACCGGCTATATTTCAATTCTATACGTATTTATATGTTATTTATTTATATAACTATATTTATTAAAATTATTATTTATATTATACAATATAAATATAATTATTTAAAGATATTAATAAAATCTTAAAAATTAATTAGTAAATAAAAATTTTAAATAATAATACTTTATATACTTCAAAGTTATAAAGATTTATCTATTAGTAATATAAAAAACTAAATATAATACAAGATTTTTAAATAGAAATATAAGATATATTTTAATTTATTAGATATTTATTTTTATTTCTTTATTTACTAATTATAATCCGAAAAAAACTTATAATATTGTTATTTAAAATATTAAAATTAAAAAATATATAAAACTTTTATATAAAACTTTTAATTATATTTTAACATTTTATATATGTATTTTTTATTATTTTCTATTAATAAAAGTAATACTAGGTCGAATAGGTTCAAGCCTTATTTTTCAGGCTGAGCCAAATATACAGAAAATTATTACTTTTTAAATAACGGTATAAATATTTTTAAGTTTAGATATTAATTTTATTACGTTTTGTAATATAAAAACAAAATAAATAAAAAATTACAAAGTTTAAATATCTTCCGTATCTTTATATAAAATATTTATAATATATTTAATATATAATATTATATTTTTAATTTTTATATAATTATTTTTAACTTTTTTTATTTAAATTTTAATTTTAGCATAAATATTTATATAATAAAATAATAAATAAATTTATATATAATGAATTTTTATCTTATATTATTATTTAAAAAGTTCATATATATATATATATATTTATTAACTAAATTAAATCTTTTAAATAATAATATTTATAATTTTTAAGCTGGCTTATAATTTTAATATATATAATCATATATTTAAATAATAAATAAATAAATATAAAGTTAAAATATATCCGACATTTTTAAATAAAAGTATTAATTAATATTTAATAATTTATTTTGTTTTTATAAAACTATATTTAACTATTTAAAGCGGATTATGATCTTAATACAAATTCTTAATTATATAAATAATAAATAAATTTATATAAAACGAATTTCTACGTAAGATTATTATTTAAAAGCTTGCTATATTCGTTTATTTTTATTAAATAAATTAAGCTTTTTAATTAATGATATTTTATATTTTTAAAGTCGAATTATAACTTTAATATATATACTTATATCAATAAATTATAAATAAATAAATATATTTTATGTTATATTTTCTGTATAATAATTATTTTTTATTTTCTTAAATAACTATATATAATTTTAAAATATATTTAAAATTTTTATATAAAAGTCTTATATAATTTTTAATTTTCATTTATTAAATGAAGCCTTTTAAATAACAATATATTCGGCCTTTTTATATAGAAACCATATACTATATTTAATATTATTATTTAAAAACTTTATATATTTTCTTTAAGTTTTATTTAGTACATTTGGCCTTTTTAATAATGATATTAATATAATATGATTCGGATTATAATTTTATTATATTCTACTGTTAAAAGAAATTATAAATAATTATATAGAAAGTTAAAATCTATTTGGCATTTTAATATAAAAAGCCTATATTATTTTTAATTTTTAATAAACTATTTTCTTTTTTAAATCATTTTATTTAATACGTTTTATCCGAATTATAATTTTAATATATATACTTATATAGTAAAATAATAAATAAATATAGACAAAAGTAAAATATATTAAATATTTTTAAATAAAAACTTTATATTATTTTTAATATTAAATAATTAAGTTTTATTTTTTAAATAACCGTATTTAAACATTTGAATTTGAATTATACGTTTACTATATATATTTTTATAAATAAGTTTAAAATAAATATATATAAAACTACTTTTTATTAAAAATTATAATTTAAAAACCTTATATATTTTTAAATATTTAATTATAAATTATAAATTTTAAATAACAATAGTTAAATCTTTTAATAAAAATTATAATTTTATCCTATTTTTTAATATAGTAAAGTAAGAAGTTAATATATATATAATTAAAATATATTTAATATTATTATATAAAATCTTTATATTATATTAAATATTTTTTAATATATCTTCGTTTTTAAAAAACGGTATTTATAATTTTAAAAGCGAATTATGATTTCGTAATATCTTATATTATAAGCAAATAATAAATAAATATATATTAAATTATTTGTTAAATAATATTATTATTAAAAAAACTTTTTATTTATTTATTATTTATTTTACTTATCTTCTTAAATAATAATAATAATATTTCTTAATTCGAATTATAATCTTATTACGTTTATTAATAAAAGATAATAAAAAATACATATATATAAAATTTATATATATCTTTTATTCTTTATTTTTTAAATTTAAATTTTTAAAAAAAGATATTATAAATTCGTTTTTAATTATAATTACTTTATATCTTATTAAAAATAAAAATAAAAATAAATTTTGATAAAAAATATATCTGATATTTTTATTTAAAAACTTTATATTATATTTAATTTTTATTAATTCTTTTAAGTTTTTAAATAACGGTATATATATATTTCTTTTAAATTATAATTTTAATATATTTAATTATATATATTAATAATAGAGAGATTGTTATAGCCTTAAAATATATTTAATATTGTTTTTTAAAACTTATTTTTTTATATTTAATTTTTAAGATTTTATTAATATTTTTAAATAATTATATTTATTCTTTATTATATAATTATAAAAATAAAGAATTTAAAAATAAATATATAATTAAAATATATGCGGTATTTTTATATAAAAGTTTTATATAATATTTATAATTTAATAATCTTTTTTAAAAAACCGTATTTAATTTTTTAAAGCCGTATTATAATTTTACTATATATATTTATATTAGTAAATATTAAATAAATACAAATAAAATTCTATTTTATACGATATTATTATTTAAAAGTTTATATATATTTTTTATTTATAATTATAAAATATAACATGTTAAATTATAATATTTATAATTTTTAATTCGGATTTTAATTTTTTTACGTTTTATTATATAAGGAAATAATAATTAATTAATTATAAACTTTAAATATATTTGGAGTTATTATATTAAATAATTATATTAAATAATTATATTAAACAATTATATTAAACAATTATATTAAACAATTATAGAATATTTAATCCGAATTATATTCTTTAATATATTGTCGGCAATTGGTACTTTTAGGTGCTGCAGGCTGGTGGGCTTTGTTCAGGCTAGACAGCAGAATGCTGCCTGAGACACCCTTTGCCCACTGATAATCTTTTGTCACCCAATCGTGTATGTAAAGGTGATTGCCTACGGACTAGATTTGTTATTTTTAGAACTTAAAAAACTAATATAAAGCAATTACGCCAGATTCCTACATTCGATTACTGTAACTGCTAACATTTATATATTTATATAAATAAATAATATAGATAAATATTTCTTATATAATATTATTATTTAAAAGTTTTATATATTTTATTAAGTATTTTTAATTAAATCAAGGATTTTAAATAACGATGATTATATAATTTAATCCGTTTTATAAATTAAATATATATAAATATAAAATACAGGTATTGCTTTTACATAAAATCTTAATATAATTTTTAAATTTTTAAATTTAAATTTAGCTTTTAAAATAATAATAATGATATAATTAAAGCCGGACTGTAATTTAATTTAATATAGTCGTAAGGATAAAAAAGAAATAAATATATATAAACTTTAAATATATTTAAACTATTTATAAACAACTTTAATATAAATTTTAATTTTTATTTATTAAATTAAGCTTTTTATATAACGGTACATATATTTCGGAATGCGAATTTTGATTTTTTTATATATATTTAAATAAATAAATAATAGATACATAAATATAAAGGTAAAATATATTTAACATCTTTATATAAAAGTTTTTGTATTTTATTAATATAATATATAATATAGAATAAATTATTTTAGTTATTTATAAAGTTAAATATATAAAAGAGTATTATATAATACTATCGTATATAATAATTATTTAATATTTCTTTAATTAACTTATATTTTCTAAATAATTATTATAAATATTTTTAACTTAAATTTTAATTTTATTATAAATATTTGTATAGCCATGTAATAATTAAATATATTTAAAATTATTTTATTTTATATTTTGTTATTTAAAAACTTTATAAAGTTTTTTTAATTTTCTTTATTAAATTAATCTTTTTAATTAATAATACTTTTATTTTTTAAGGCGGATAATTATTTTATTACGTTGAGTTAAATAAAAATATATTAAATAAATATATATAAAGTTATTTCTTAACAGGTATTATTATTTAAAAACTTTATATATTTTTTAATTTTTATTTAATAAAATTAACTTTTTAAATAACGATACTTATATGTTTTATTTCAGATTTTAATTTTAATACGTTTCATTATATAAAGGAATAATAACTAAATAATTATAAAGTTTAAATATATTTCGCATTATTATATAAAAAGCTTATATTATATTTAATATTAATAATTATCTTTCGTTTTTTATATAATCGGATTTCGCTTTTTTTATGCGGATTATAATTTTAATATATATATTTATATGAATAAGTAATAAATAAATGAATATATAATTAATCTTTATATTATATTTTTATTTAAAAGTTTTATAAATTTTTAAATACTTATTTATTAAATTTAATATTATAATTATTACTTAATATAGTTTTTTAATTTAAATTATAATTTTTTTACGTTTTATTATAAAAAGACAAAATACCTGAATATAAAATACGTTTAAATATAAAAAGTAGTTTTAAATTATGTTGTTTATTTTTATATATTTATAAATAATAAATAAATAAAATTAAATAATATTATTATATAAAGAAATTATAAATATTTTAATTTTACTCTTTAAATTTAAACTTTTTAAATAACGATATTTAAATATTATAATTTTAAAACTTATTATAATTAAAGTTTTAAATTTTTATATTTAACTTTTTATTTAATAATATTTAAAGACTTTAATATATATTATAATTTTAATTTACAAATTTAAAAATATAAATAATAAATAAATTTGTACCAAATAGTATTTTATATAATATTATTATTTAAAATTATTATTTATTTTTTAATAAAAATTTAATTTAATTTATAAAATAATAATAATTTTATATTTTATATCAAATTATACTTTTGATATACCGTTAAATAAAGCTTAAATAAATAAATATATATAAAATTAAAATATTCTCCTTAAAGGAGATGTAACTGTATAGACAAAATTGGATAAAATGATAGATTGTTATCTTAATTTCTAAGCTTTATTAAACCTATTCCCTTCGCAGCTTTTATTTATGTCGATTTTTGTCGAGGTTTTAGGCGGTCTTCGTAATTCGGAACAGTCGGGCAAATTATCGTTCGTAATTTTCCAGCTTGCGTCGTTGCAAAATTTAAATTTCGAAGTCCTTAAGTTTTGTCACGGCGTTGATCGTCTCTAGGGGGCTGGGTAAAGTATTCTGTTGTTGTACGAAGGAAGAAAAAGGAAACTATTTTAAAAGCGCGGAGCGCCTGTACCTATATAGCGTTATGGCTGCTTAGCTAAGCCGCAACATTGATGCCGTAACAGTAGCTTCCTTTTCTTAAGGTAATTGTCCTTAACTGCCTATAAGAAAATTGCATAATATAAACCGCTTTATCCTGGATTCGAACCGTAGGCCTTTTGTAACGTGTTTGTAGGTCTGGTACGTTATAAAGGTGGCGCTGCGCGCGCGTTGCGTGGACGGTATGTGGCCGTTGCCGGGATGTTGCGCCGAAATACGGGGTAAAATACCGGGTCCGGGGACGGGGTAATGATATCGTTACGTCGTAGGCGTTATTAACGCGTATGTAAATTTTGCCGCCGTCCTTTATTATTTCCGTTATATAAATATTAAACCTTTTTTAAAACTATTTTTTTATTTCCCCTTTTTTTTTAAAAAAAACGTTATATTATTGCCAAAATAATACCGTAACGCTTATTTTCCGTTTTTTTTTGTTATCTTGTTGCCGGTTCCGATTATTACTTTACGTTATTTTTTTATTTTTGTTACGATACCTTTTCGACTTAATATTATTTATGCTACGCCCGTATACGTTAAACGTTTTTATATAATATACTTTTACCATGTTATTTTTAATTATAATCCTGCCGAAAATTATATACTGGTATTCCGTTACCGTTTTGCGTCCGTTATTATTGGTAAATATATATTTTATATTAAACGCCGAAAAATTTGCTAGTTTATAAGTTTTAACGCGTTATAATATCGTTTATGTACCGCCGTAACGCGTCCGTATCGTTAATTTCGCGATATTTAGCCGGCGGAAGACGTTTAGGGCAACTTTTTAAATTTTAAAGTTTTGTTCGAATAGGTTAACTTTTATTTTGGTATCGACCGTGATGCCGATAACGACGTTATCTTTAACGCGGACGGCGATAAGGTTTACGAATACGACGATAATTTCCGTTCCGAAATTTATGGCGCGGTTTTCCGCTTATATACCGTTTTCGAGGCGGTTAAAAAAACGTACCGTTCCGCCTTCGATACGATAGGTATTAAAAAAAAAGTTAATTTTATTTTATAATTCTGGTTACGTTATTAATACCTTTTTTAAAAACGTATTACCGATTATTCCGTTTAGGTAGTTATTTATTATATTTTTATATAAATATATTACTTTTACCTTATTAATAACGCCGTAAATATACTGCGAAATATACGTTACGGTATTATACCGTTAATGTAATATTATTAAACCGACGTTTAAATCGATTTTTAAAAAAAGGTAATTAAATGCCGTTTAATATTTAATAACGAAGGTTATTAATTATAAATTTTGGTTAAGCGTATTTTTAAGAACGAGATATCCGTTACGCTTATTTTAGGCCTAGATTTTATGCAAGCGGCCGTCGATATAACGTCGTTTTTTTTACGCTTTAACGATTTTTAATCGTTTACGGGTTATTAATACGTTGTATTTTTTTTTTGTAATTAGGTTATGCGGTTATCGTATAATTGTTGTTTTGGCGTATTGTTATTTTGTTACCTTGTTTATGGTTCCGGTATTTGTGGTATTAATAAAGTTTATGTTCGTAATTTTTTTTT